>OZ024745.1:133676475-133706475 GCA_964016885.1 Eledone cirrhosa
AGCGCCAACGTTTATATTTTTATATCTTATATAACATTAAGAAATCTATATATACATATATACATGCATATATATATATATATATAAAAGTAAGTATGCATACGTACACACATACTTACATATGTATGTGTGTATATGTGTGTGTATATATATTCATAGAGATATGTATATATATATATATGTATATATATATATATATATATATATATATATATATATATATATATATATATATATATATATATATATATATATATACTCCACCTATATATATATATATATATATATATATGCATATATATGCATGTATACGCATATATACATACACACACAGAGAGAGATATGTATATGCATATGTATATATATATATATATATATATATATATATATATATATATACATATGTGTGTGTGTGTGTGTGTATTTATATATATATATATATATAACGAAGGAAGTGTGGTAAGGAACCAGGTGGACCATAACGCACCAAAGTACTCAATAATTAGAGTAGTAGAGTGGGTAATAGGAACGAGTAGGACCCCGACGGCTGAGCTAGTAGTAGTCCATAATTAGCCGTCGAAACGGCATGACCTCCGCCGTCGGGGTCCTACTCGTTCCTATATATATATATATATATATATATATATATATATATATATATATATATATATATATATATATTGAAACAAAATGAAAACGAAATTTCATTTCTCACTCTTAGTATGGCACTTACTTAAATGTAAGTATGCATGTATACGTACATACATATATGTATACAGACGTACAGTAGCATGCACATATATATATATATATATACATATATACATACACATGCATACAGGTACACATACATATATGCACGTATCAGTTTAGCGGCGCTAACGTCGCTTTGTTCGTTTGTAAACAAACTGAACAGCCTGAATTTATGCCATACGGTGTTAAGGCAACCACGTCACCTTTTTGTTCAACACTGACACAGGAACGATGTACTAGTTTCAAGCTTGTTAGCTATCATCAGCACCGTTTACCCATCTGCCAGATAGTTGAACGTTCGAAAGTATATACTTTCCTTATGAAAATTAACGGCTGAGCAGCCTAATTTGCATATTGAGTGAGTTAAATCGGTCAGGCATACCGAAAACGATAAATTGAAACAAAATGAAAACGAAATTTCATTTCTCACTCTTAGTATGGCACTTACTTAAATGTAAGTATGCATGTATACGTACATACATATATGTATACAGACGTACAGTAGCATGCACATATATATATATATATATACATATATACATACAGGTACACATACATATATGCACGTATCAGTTTAGCGGCGCTAACGTCGCTTTGTTCGTTTGTAAACAAACTGAACAGCCTGAATTTATGCCATACGGTGTTAAGGCAACCACGTCACCTTTTTGTTCAACACTGACACAGGAACGATGTACTAGTTTCAAGCTTGTTAGCTATCATCAGCACCGTTTACCCATCTGCCAGATAGTTGAACGTTCGAAAGTATATACTTTCCTTATGAAAATTAACGGCTGAGCAGCCTAATTTGCATATTGAGTGAGTTAAATCGGTCAGGCATACCGAAAACGATAAATTGAAACAAAATGAAAACGAAATTTCATTTCTCACTCTTAGTATGGCACTTACTTAAATGTAAGTATGCATGTATACGTACATACATATATGTATACAGACGTACAGTAGCATGCACATATATATATATATATATACATATATACATACACATGCATACAGGTACACATACATATATGCACGTATCAGTTTAGCGGCGCTAAACGTCGCTTTGTTCGTTTGTAAACAAACTGAACAGCCTGAATTTATGCCATACGGTGTTAAGGCAACCACGTCACCTTTTTGTTCAACACTGACACAGGAACGATGTACTAGTTTCAAGCTTGTTAGCTATCATCAGCACCGTTTACCCATCTGCCAGATAGTTGAACGTTCGAAAGTATATACTTTCCTTATGAAAATTAACGGCTGAGCAGCCTAATTTGCATATTGAGTGAGTTAAATCGGTCAGGCATACCGAAAACGATAAATTGAAACAAAATGAAAACGAAATTTCATTTCTCACTCTTAGTATGGCACTTACTTAAATGTAAGTATGCATGTATACGTACATACATATATGTATACAGACGTACAGTAGCATGCACATATATATATATATATATACATATATACATACAGGTACACATACATATATGCACGTATCAGTTTAGCGGCGCTAACGTCGCTTTGTTCGTTTGTAAACAAACTGAACAGCCTGAATTTATGCCATACGGTGTTAAGGCAACCACGTCACCTTTTTGTTCAACACTGACACAGGAACGATGTACTAGTTTCAAGCTTGTTAGCTATCATCAGCACCGTTTACCCATCTGCCAGATAGTTGAACGTTCGAAAGTATATACTTTCCTTATGAAAATTAACGGCTGAGCAGCCTAATTTGCATATTGAGTGAGTTAAATCGGTCAGGCATACCGAAAACGATAAATTGAAACAAAATGAAAACGAAATTTCATTTCTCACTCTTAGTATGGCACTTACTTAAATGTAAGTATGCATGTATACGTACATACATATATGTATACAGACGTACAGTAGCATGCACATATATATATATATATATACATATATACATACACATGCATACAGGTACACATACATATATGCACGTATCAGTTTAGCGGCGCTAACGTCGCTTTGTTCGTTTGTAAACAAACTGAACAGCCTGAATTTATGCCATACGGTGTTAAGGCAACCACGTCACCTTTTTGTTCAACACTGACACAGGAACGATGTACTAGTTTCAAGCTTGTTAGCTATCATCAGCACCGTTTACCCATCTGCCAGATAGTTGAACGTTCGAAAGTATATACTTTCCTTATGAAAATTAACGGCTGAGCAGCCTAATTTGCATATTGAGTGAGTTAAATCGGTCAGGCATACCGAAAACGATAAATTGAAACAAAATGAAAACGAAATTTCATTTCTCACTCTTAGTATGGCACTTACTTAAATGTAAGTATGCATGTATACGTACATACATATATGTATACAGACGTACAGTAGCATGCACATATATATATATATATATACATATATACATACAGGTACACATACATATATGCACGTATCAGTTTAGCGGCGCTAACGTCGCTTTGTTCGTTTGTAAACAAACTGAACAGCCTGAATTTATGCCATACGGTGTTAAGGCAACCACGTCACCTTTTTGTTCAACACTGACACAGGAACGATGTACTAGTTTCAAGCTTGTTAGCTATCATCAGCACCGTTTACCCATCTGCCAGATAGTTGAACGTTCGAAAGTATATACTTTCCTTATGAAAATTAACGGCTGAGCAGCCTAATTTGCATATTGAGTGAGTTAAATCGGTCAGGCATACCGAAAACGATAAATTGAAACAAAATGAAAACGAAATTTCATTTCTCACTCTTAGTATGGCACTTACTTAAATGTAAGTATGCATGTATACGTACATACATATATGTATACAGACGTACAGTAGCATGCACATATATATATATATATATACATATATACATACACATGCATACAGGTACACATACATATATGCACGTATCAGTTTAGCGGCGCTAACGTCGCTTTGTTCGTTTGTAAACAAACTGAACAGCCTGAATTTATGCCATACGGTGTTAAGGCAACCACGTCACCTTTTTGTTCAACACTGACACAGGAACGATGTACTAGTTTCAAGCTTGTTAGCTATCATCAGCACCGTTTACCCATCTGCCAGATAGTTGAACGTTCGAAAGTATATACTTTCCTTATGAAAATTAACGGCTGAGCAGCCTAATTTGCATATTGAGTGAGTTAAATCGGTCAGGCATACCGAAAACGATAAATTGAAACAAAATGAAAACGAAATTTCATTTCTCACTCTTAGTATGGCACTTACTTAAATGTAAGTATGCATGTATACGTACATACATATATGTATACAGACGTACAGTAGCATGCACATATATATATATATATATATACATATATACATACAGGTACACATACATATATGCACGTATCAGTTTAGCGGCGCTAACGTCGCTTTGTTCGTTTGTAAACAAACTGAACAGCCTGAATTTATGCCATACGGTGTTAAGGCAACCACGTCACCTTTTTGTTCAACACTGACACAGGAACGATGTACTAGTTTCAAGCTTGTTAGCTATCATCAGCACCGTTTACCCATCTGCCAGATAGTTGAACGTTCGAAAGTATATACTTTCCTTATGAAAATTAACGGCTGAGCAGCCTAATTTGCATATTGAGTGAGTTAAATCGGTCAGGCATACCGAAAACGATAAATTGAAACAAAATGAAAACGAAATTTCATTTCTCACTCTTAGTATGGCACTTACTTAAATGTAAGTATGCATGTATACGTACATACATATATGTATACAGACGTACAGTAGCATGCACATATATATATATATATATACATATATACATACACATGCATACAGGTACACATACATATATGCACGTATCAGTTTAGCGGCGCTAACGTCGCTTTGTTCGTTTGTAAACAAACTGAACAGCCTGAATTTATGCCATACGGTGTTAAGGCAACCACGTCACCTTTTTGTTCAACACTGACACAGGAACGATGTACTAGTTTCAAGCTTGTTAGCTATCATCAGCACCGTTTACCCATCTGCCAGATAGTTGAACGTTCGAAAGTATATACTTTCCTTATGAAAATTAACGGCTGAGCAGCCTAATTTGCATATTGAGTGAGTTAAATCGGTCAGGCATACCGAAAACGATAAATTGAAACAAAATGAAAACGAAATTTCATTTCTCACTCTTAGTATGGCACTTACTTAAATGTAAGTATGCATGTATACGTACATACATATATGTATACAGACGTACAGTAGCATGCACATATATATATATATATATACATATATACATACAGGTACACATACATATATGCACGTATCAGTTTAGCGGCGCTAACGTCGCTTTGTTCGTTTGTAAACAAACTGAACAGCCTGAATTTATGCCATACGGTGTTAAGGCAACCACGTCACCTTTTTGTTCAACACTGACACAGGAACGATGTACTAGTTTCAAGCTTGTTAGCTATCATCAGCACCGTTTACCCATCTGCCAGATAGTTGAACGTTCGAAAGTATATACTTTCCTTATGAAAATTAACGGCTGAGCAGCCTAATTTGCATATTGAGTGAGTTAAATCGGTCAGGCATACCGAAAACGATAAATTGAAACAAAATGAAAACGAAATTTCATTTCTCACTCTTAGTATGGCACTTACTTATATATATATATAACTGTAATGTGATTTGTCATCATATTTTATTAATCATTTATGATTTTAATAAACTGATGATTTCTAGGGTTTGTACTGACTAACAACAGATTGTTAAATAATTTACTGTGAAATGTACATCCTTATATGAAAGAACAATTGTCAGTAATTAAATAAATTTAAAAATTGCTTGGTAACTATTTAACATTTATTCATTGGCTCTGCCTGATACAATTATTCTTACTCTCATAGGATTATATGTATGTGTGTATGTATATATATATATATATATAACGAAGGAGTTGTGGTAAGGAACCAGAGAGATCATAAATCACCATAGTACTCAATACTTAGGGAGTAGAGTGGGTAATAGGAAAATGTATGACCCCGACGTCAGAGCTCAAGCCGTTTCGACGGCTATTTAGTCCATAAATAGCCGTCGAAACGGCTTGAGCTCTGCCGTCGGTTTCATACATTTTCCTATATATATATATATATATATATATATATATATATATATATATATATATATATATAACGAAGGAAATGTGGTAAGGAACAAGGTGGACCATAACGCACCAAAGTACTCAATACTTAGGGTAGTAGAGTGGGTAATAGGAACGAGTAGGACCCCGACGGCTGAGCTCAAGCCGTTTCGACGGCTAATTCTGGACGGAATTAGCCGTCGTAACGGCTTGAGCTCAGCCCTCGGGGTCCTACTCGTTGCTATATATATATATATATATATAGGTGAGTGAGTGAAGGGTGAGGTGAGGAAGAGGCTAACAGAGAGAGAGACTGCTAGAAAGGGTAAAGATACGTAGAACGAAAAAGACGGTGTAGCAGCAGAGGAAAAAATATGTGTAAATATGATAATAAGGGCGCTGCGGAGTTGCAAATGGGTTACATATGAAAAAAGTTTATCCTTCATCAGTGATCTATGGTCTTTAAAGCGATGAAATACCTATGATAGTTGGAAGATCACTGCTGAAGGACAAACTTTTTTCATATGTAACCCATTTGCAACTCCGCAGCGCCCTTATTATCATATTTACAGATATTTTTTCCTCTGCTGCTACACCGTCTTTTTCGTTCTACGTATCTTTACCCTTTCTAGCAGTCTCTCTCTCTCTCTCTGTTAGCCTCTTCCTCACCTCACCCTTCACTCACTCATTCTCTGTCACTACCTCTCCTCCTCCTCCTCTTTCTTCCCGTTCGACCTGTGAGTAACTCTTTTCTCTCACATTCTCGGCCAAGCTGGTCGGAATTTTTTTTCTCTCGCGTCTACGATTTCACAGAACTTATGTTTACCGAATTCGCAGACCAGACCCCTTCTTCCTCCCGTTAGACCTGTGCGAAATTCCTTCCTTGCTCACATTTCAACTAGGTTTGATGGTCTTTATTCTCTCGTTCACGATTTCACCGAACTTAAATTCATAGAAATCTGGGACTTGTTTCCTCCTTCCTCACTTTCTGTTGCCTCACCATTTTGTTTGTTTACCCTCGCGTCCCCTTTATTTACGTGTCCCAACGACTTTTTTTAGCCGTTGCTCGCACCAACCGGAGGTATATGGTCTTTAAAGCGATGAAATACCTATGATAGTTGGAAGATCACTGATGAAGGACAAACTTTTTTCATATGTAACCCATTTGCAACTCCGCAGTGCCCTTATTATCATATTTATATATATATATATATATATATATATATATATATATATACATTAAAAGTTTAAATATCACCAAAGATTTAAAGTATTTGTAAACTAACAATTGTTTCTACCTGTATTGAACTCTAGATAGTGAGTTATAATAAGTGACTCTTGATTAGTAATTTAGCATAGGTGGCCTCAGAGTTTATTAAAACGATTCAGAATAATATTCCACACAAACTAATATTAAGAACATATAATACATGAAATCACTCATAATTGTACACTGCATTGAGCTACAAATAAACCTGAAAATGAGTATAACTACTCCCACTATATTATTATTTTGACTATAGCATAATATTTATACTACTGTTATATATATATATATATATATATATATATATAAACAGAAAAAAATGAAACGAAATTTCATTTCCCACTCTTAGTACGGCTGTTACTTAAATATAAGTATGTACACGTACATACATATATGTATACAGACGTACAGTAGTATGTATATATATATACATACATGCACACATATATATATATGTACGTATGGATTCACCGAAGTCTTATTACAATGCTCGGTGTGTTTGTAAACAAACATCCCGTATTAAGCCGTACAGTGTCTAGCGACCATCGTTGCTCGTTTGTTCAACTCTGACCAAGGAACACTGTACTAGTTTCAAGCTTATTAGCTATCGTCAGCAACGTATACCTTCCTGCCAGATTGTTGAACGTCTGAAAGCATATACTTTCCTTATGCATATTAACAGCTGAGTAGCCCAATTTGCATATCGAGTGGGTTAATCAGCCGGGTGCACCGAAAACGATAAACGGAAAAAATGAAACGAAATTTCATTTCCCACTCTTAGTACGGCTGTTACTTAAATATAAGTATGTACACGTATATACATATGTGTATACAGACGTACAGTAATATGTATATATATATACATACATGCACACATATATATATATGTACGTATGGATTCACCGAAGTCTTATTACAATGCTCGGTGTGTTTGTAAACAAACATCCCGTATTAAGCCGTAGTGTCTAGCAACCATCGTTGCTCGTTTGTTCAACTCTGACCAAGGAACACTTGAAACTAGTACAGCGTTCCTTTGTCATACATAACATATATATATATATATATACACATAATATATATAACCTGTATACTGCATTTACACTATTTATGGTAAAACACATTTGAAATAAATATATTTCTATAATGTTGCTACACACTTTTAGTTAATTAATTAAATTAATTTAGATTGAGTTGTTAATTTTTCAGGATCTTGTGAGATATTTTTAGCTTCCTTCTTCATTTTTAAGTATTTCTCCTCGTATGATGTGTCCCTGCCAAAATGACCAAATTGAGGGGTAGACAGATAGGAGCGGGCGGGATAGGAAAGGTGTAGAGACAACTATTTGTTCTCTTCTTCCCCTTCTTCCTCTACCCATCACTTTGAGCAGTCACTACATTCATCCTTTCTCTCTCTCCCCCATTTCTTTCTATCTTCATCTTGCTGCCTTTCACTTTCTCTCTTCCCTTTCCACCCATCACATTTTTTAAGTGACTTACCACTCCTACCACTTCCAATTATCCTTTCCAGTCCTATTTGTCCCGCTCCTGTCTATCTGTCTACTCCTCGATGTGTTCACATTGGCAATCACACATCATACGAGCAGAAATACTTAATTTCTGTTGCACGAGCCGTCCATTATGTGTGGTACGTTGAGGTTAACTTGCGTGAAAGAGTATGCCGGTGCCAGAGCTGATGACACAATATGATGTTGTGTGATATTTGTCTCGTTCATTTCCATTCTTTCATTCCACCCCCCTCCCTTCTCTTCTCCACCACTTCTCTGAACCAACGCATTTCTAGCCGTTGATTCCTGTCCTTTGAGGTAAGTTTTTACCCAACGTCATCATCCATTATATTTTACTGTTTTGGCAGTTTTCTTTGCGTTGAGTCTCTCATTATTCTATGAATTCTAATACGCTTCAACTCGATTTTCGAGACAACACTTTGTTTATATATATATATATATATATATATATATGATATAAAAGGAAAAATCAGTGATGCATCTGAACTCAAATTTATTGTGTGTTACAATTGTTTCGCCGGCGGACAGCTCGACACACGATCATTGTGTGGATCTGTCTGATTCTGGAGGATCTGAAGGTTCGACGGACACGTCTAATGATTTCGGAGCAATATATATATATATATTCTATGCGTATGTGTGTGTGTGTGTTTATACCTGTGTCACATCCATAACAACGTATCTTACTTCTGCTCTGCGAAAACATGCAGTGGTTTAGAAAGCTATAGACATATTTGTTTGTATTACTGGTGCCTGATCAATATCTTTGTGTGCAAAAGTATATCTTGGTAAAACAATCGTATGTAGATAAGCATACTAAGCATATTTCATCCTTTTAGGTGTTCCAAGTAAAAGTTCCAACACATTCAAACCACACTGCCTTCACTTATAATCATATATACATGCACAAACACATGCGCATATATGATCCTCATATCTAAATGGTAATATATAACAGTTGTATTCGTCATATATATATATATATATTAATTTTGATTTTCCTTGCTCAGACAAGTATTTGACCTCTGTCTAATCATACAGGTTTCCTGGTTTAACCCTTTTTGGTTTCCTATTAAATAATATAGAACCCAATTGATTGCAAGTTTTTTATGAGGTAGATAATTCTAAATTTGCATATAAAATTGATATCTAATCTATTAAAACTTATGGTATTTGCAGGTTTTCTATCATAGATTTTCTCTGCACCGTACAACTTGAAGATGGCTCTGTATTTATGCATATGGTTGTAAAAAAGAGAGAAACATGCATGTAGACATTATTGTATATATTCAATGAGATTGTGTCTGTCGCTGTTTGTCGATATTTAACCTGTCCTCTGTCAGAGCCGATGCAGCAATTGAATTTATATGTCCTGACCGATGAAAAAAATACTAATGTCCAATTTTGTTATAAAGACTCTTCGACGTACTGATATTACTAACTATTGTATTTTGAAAATACAGAAAATATAGGAAATATACAACTCGGTCTAGTACTGACTAGACTAAAACTTTGAAGGGTTTCTTTTACGAAAGCTAATCAATACATGCTGCAAATTGATTTATTGACTTCCGATTGCCTCCATAAGAGATATATGTAAACCCGAAGAATGTATCGATAATTTTCCCATATGTTTATTATTTTCCTCTTCGATCTACGTATACGATATCGATAACGATGGAATAGTCCGAATCTACGTTTAAAAGACTGCCATACTACCCACTCTTTACCGATCAGAATGAACCACCAATCAAATATACGTCTGCGACAAATTAATATTTATTCTAATACTATGTCTTAACTCTACTTTAGAATATTGAGTATTCTGTCTCTATAGCATTACTATTATATAAAGGGGCGGTGGATTGGAAGTATCGGTGGAGGGTAGGACTCCATGCTTCGACGCATAGAGTTACGGCCCTTGTTATTCTGAGTTCATATCCCGCTGATGTTAACTTTGCCTTTCATCCTTACGGGTTCGATAAAATAAAGTACCAGTAATGCACTGGGTTATTGCTGGCTTTGTGCCAAAAGAAATAATTAATATTATATATATAATTCGTTTTTGAATTTGCTTTGCAAGATTTCTTATCTGAAAATGTGTGTTGAAACAGATATTGTTATACTTTGAAAGAGTCATGTTGCCAATAAAAACATACGCGGTTGGTTTTCACTTCAATTTATTATAGATATCCAGTTGGTTGGTGGGTTGGTTGGTGTAGGAAAGAACAAAGGAGCGCCACAAAATATAAATCCAGTCACTGAGCTCTCAGAATGTGACCTTCTCAGTGACTATATATATATATATATAACGTTAGACAGGTTTGTGTCATTGCATAATTAAATGTATAGTTCTAAGGACATTTCAACGAATCCTGTGGGTTGAAGTTATGTAATTATATCATAAACTTCAGTGGGTTACAGACAGAGTATTTTGCATTGAAGCAGAGAGTACATAAGGCAGATGCTACACGAAGATTATGTAGCTGTTGACGTTGTTCAAAGAGAAACACACGTCCACACACTGAAATAAAGACTATACCACTATATATATATATATATATATACATGTATATACAGGAAGAGGGGGCGGATAGAGAGAGAGAGAGACAATATAGTAGTGATCAGATTTCGTTAGGGGAAATCGATGAATATTTCAACATGCAATGGTTTTTGATTCGACAAATGAATGGTTTATTCTAGTGTTTCCGTGGTGATTAATCATGGGTACGTTGAAGGTAATTCCAGGAGTGTTTAGATATAATATAATACGTAACATGAATATGACAACATCTCAGTTAGAGGATCAACATTTATTATATTATTGGCACGCGTTTCGCCAACCGGCAAGTGAAGAAGTTCTAGAAATGCTGGTCCGATAGGATTTTTCGGGGAATCCAATTTCCACTATTTTGTATCACAGTGGTTAATCAGCTCCTCAGAAAAAAAACAATGCTTACATTTACGTAGAGCTACAATAATACATATATAGATAGATTGAATGGTGTCTTCATGTAGGAGGAAGGTTTACATATGTATGTATGTAGGCATGTATGTATATATGTATGTGTTTCTCTACATGTTGATATCAATACTTTAAAATAGAATGTTGCATAAGATATCGCGTAAGAGGCTAAGTCATATATGAAAGACACAACATTTTTAGATTCTGCAAATATATTTCATAAATGAATGTTTTAATATGATACGAAGCTTAATTTCATGATCACACCAGGTACCGCGTTTCATGTTTTAAGTTCAGTATTTATGTAATATGTAATATGCATTACAGTTTAGATGAACTGAAGTATTCTCAACATACATTAGCGCCCACATAAACAGTGATATATATGTATATGTGCGCGCCGCTGCGTGTGAGAGAGAAAAAATAACTTTGGTCTGACGTTCTGTTTCTGAATATATATATATATATATATATATATATATATATATATATATAGGCGAATATATACTAGGCGAATTACCCGTGCCTTGCTGCGATTCACACATTTCTTTCGTAAGAAAATGATGATTGATTTTAAATCTGTGATATAATTCATGGAGAAATATTACTCAATGTAAAATGTAATGCATGAAAAATTGGAAAACATTATTTTTTGTAATATATCAAATCAAAATTACATTATTAAATCTTATTCTTATTTTGTTTCTTGTAAATAATTTTTTATAAAATATCAATTCAAATCTTTTGTGAATAGGCATTATATCTTGTCATTTATCTATAATTTAAATTTCATATCGAAGGGAAAACATTTTCAGCGGGGTTTTGTGCCTCGTGTGTTTAACCCCATTAGGGGGTCTTAATATTATTGAAATTTGCTGAAATGTTTTGAATAGGCATCAGATCTTGTCATTTACCTATAATTTAAATTTCATATAAATTTAAGAGAAAAAATTTTCAGCGGGGTTTTGTGCTCCCGGAAACCCTTTCATTAAAATGAAATATACTTATCCAAGCACCCTGGGCAATGTAGTATCAAAATATATGTGGTTATGGGGGTCTATCTCCAAAACCATAGGAGGGGTTCGTGAAATCTTGTTCCATTTATTGGCCAAAATTTTCACTATTCAACTACGGGAGAAAAACAAAAAAACAAGAGGACCTTTAAGATTTGTTTTTGTTTTATTTTGTTTTGTTTTTTGTTTTGTTTTGACTGTCTGCCCATATATAAACTCCGCTAGATTATTATATATATATATATATATATATATATATATATATGAATTAGAACCCTGTAACCATTAAGCTCTAAGTATAAAGTACAAATAAATACTGAGCCGATTAACAATATATAGTAAGAAACACAGTAAATCGTGTGTCTAAAATTACAAGGGTTGAAAAACCACATATGCTTGAAATATTTAACCAAGAAACAGACAGAATGACGAAATGAAAATAAAAATATATTATCAAATAATACAAACCGCCTCAATAACCATTATATCTCTCGGACAGATTATCCCTAATCTGTTTCGCCCTGAGTGTGTTTGTAACAGATAATCCTGGGCTTCATCAGCGAGAGATTGCGATTAAATGCCACAAACACTATATGCCAACGTTCACACAGAAAGATGAATTCATCACCTCGTGCTTCGCCAGCCAAACGTGGTAAGCGCGTGTTGAACAGAAATAACAGTCAAACACGCACAACTTAATAGCTCATCCTGTAAGAGAGCCGAAATATATATATATGAATTAGAACCCTGTAACCATTAAGCTCTAAGTATAAAGTACAAATAAATACTGAGCCGATTAACAATATATAGTATTTCAAGCATATGTGGTTTTTCAACCCTTGTAATTTTAGACACACGGTTTACTGTGTTTCTTACTATATATTATATATATATATATATATATATATATATATAATATAAGATCAAAAGATGGTTAAAAGAGTTCCATGTATTTTATTATGCGCATTTCAAAAACAAATATCATCATGGGAAGATATTTGCGTTCTCATCAGATAAAATAGGGAGGCATGATATGAAGCTTAAAAGACATTTGCGAGCAGTGAAGTGTTAAATATACATATGAAAAATAAAATAAGAAGGATATATGAGAGAGAGCTAGCTTTTTAATACTGAGAAACACTGTCTCACAGAGAGAAATTAAAAAAACCGTTGTAAGATAATACATCATTTTTTTTAAATTTTGAAATTAAAAGTTAATGAGGTTTATGAATGGTGATGTTTATGATTAAAGAAAAAGGAATTAAAAATAGTATTTATTTAAGGTTTATATATTGAAAGGTTTAATAATATGTGCGAAAAGGAATTTATTAATATGTATTATTAAAATAAAAATATTAAGGATATAAGGTGAATGAAGAGGCGATTAAATGAATTATGAACTTAGAGGAATTAGTTAGGGTCTAAGTTTGTTTCCATGTATTGTAATATGACAAAGTAAATAATAGGTTTAATACGAGCACGGAAGGAGAGAGGAAAGAAGAAAATTTAAGGAAGAAAAATATATAACGTCAAAAAATATGTATATGTTTACAATATTTACTAATGGTAATATTAGTATATATTAAAAATAGAATTTGTATGGCCAAGAATATAAGGAAAATGCTATAGTGAGTAATAATATGAATTAAGAAGTAATTGAGAAGTAAAAGTTACAGATTAAAGATTAGAAATTAAAAAAAAAAAAGAAAAAAGGAAAAATGAGTAAATTGTATAATATAATATACTGAAATAAGGTAGAAAGATGGGTATATTTGTAAAAGATATAAAAGCGTTTCAGAAAAGAAGATTTTAAACTAATTAGGTAGTGAAATATTAGCTTATACTTTATGGAAAGTTCTATAGGATTTATGCAAGCAGTGCGAAAATAAATCCGTACGTCTATTCATTATAGAATTAAAATTAGAGATAATGGTAAATTTCTCGGCTAGGCAGAGATTACATGTTCTGGATAGGGAAGAATTCCGGTAAGGAAAGGCATTGCAAACCTTCCTCCAAGAAATGTTGTAGTTAATATTTTTGTCTTTTAAGGACCATATGAGTTCTGAGAGTGCCGTGTTAGTTCTTTTAAGTTGGTATTTAAAAGACGAATTGTGATTATAAAATCTTGCTTTAAAGGAAGTGGAAGTGGAACCAAAATAGGTAAAAGAATTAGTACCAGTTATAACCTTACATTCATACACTACATTTTTATCAAGACATTGGTTATTGAGAGGACATTTAGTTCTAACAGGGAAATTACATTTACGATTAGAGAAATTACCAGAGTTATTAACAAGTGACCTAGTATTATTTATAGAAGGAATTGGATTGGAGAAGTTATTTACGATAGGTACTAAAGTTTCCTGATTTAGATTGGTGTTCTGAACATTCGACAAAGTTACGTTTGACGTCGTATTTAAATTTACTGAATCTAGCCTAGAGTTAACATTGACGTCGGGTTTATTATTGCTATTATTATGACACTCAGTGTTGGATGGATATAATTTATTATTCAATATTTTATTATTATGTTTAGAGATAATGTTAGAGATGTTGGAAGTGGTGCAATAAGAGAATTTGATTGTATGTTTGTTAAAGATCTTACTATAGATATTCGAGGGAGGGAAGCATTTATCTAATGCCCCCAAAAATAGTTTAGGAATATTACTAGTAATAGATAGAGAAAAAGGAGTTTTGTACCAAATCATATTTTTGTATCTAGGTCTTTTATTTAAGTTATTGGAATGTTCATAACTAACTATTTTACTATAAGTCCTTCGATGATTGGTTTCTTTACTGTATTTAATTTTGTCAGGATAACCGGCTTTGGAAGGCGCATTATTATAATAATTGGCATTAGCGTCGAAGATAACTTTATTAGAGTATAGATTTGAGATTCTTTTTTCAACATTACTGACTATTGCATTTTTAACGTTAATGGGGTGGTTAGATTTAAAATTAACATAATTTAGATTCTCATTGTCTTTATGGTAAGGGTAATATAGGCCGGTGTCAAGATTAAGGGATAAATCCAGGAAGTTAGCTAGTTTGAGGTTGTTTTCAAATTGAATGTTTAGGTCATGGTGCTTAAATAGATCAAGTATATTATTCTTAATAATATTAAGGTTAACTAAGTTACAGTTAAAGACAGTAAAAAGGGCATCGTCACGATAAATTCCACCGCGAAGTTGAACAATTTTTCGATTTAAAGAATTCAAAATAAAGATACCAATCAAGTCCGTCAATTGCGCTGATTCCAACGAACCCATTGTGATATAAAAATTGTTGGAAGTATCAGCTCTAGTCCAATATTCGTTGTTGAATTCCAGGATAGTTTTTGATATATATATATATATATATATATATATATATATATATATATATATATATATATATGTGTGTGCTTTTACGATTCTCCAGAAAGGCCGGTAGATAGGTAAATATTGCTGATGAGTTGTAACAACAACGAAACTAGTTCAATATTCCTTGTCTGGCTTTCTGGAGAATAGAGGAAAGGTGTTTCCTCAAAAACCAGTATGACTCTAAAAACCGGTTTGTCTGTGTGTTTACATACAGAATAGCTGGATACTCACAGTAAAGTAACCAGTGAAAGACTTGGTACATCTATATATGTATACGTGTGTGTATTTCAGTATACATATATGGACGTACATTTTTAACTTAATTGTTTATATATTTTATATATATATATATATATATATATATATATATATATATATATATATATATATATCAAAATGAAAATTCGAAGTCAAGGTAAAATTTCCAATCATTTTACATCATCTAGCTGTTCCCTTGAATGGAATTGGAGATATACTAAAGCGTGGAGAACTTAATATTGCTAACAAAAATTTATTGGACCGTTTTTCACAACCAATAATACACCTTACTATATATATATATATATATATATATATATATATATATATATATATATATATATATATATATATATTATATATATATTATATATATATATCCATATATACATACATATATATATATATATATATGTATATATATATATACATACATAAATGTGAGTGTGTATGTAGTATAGGTTCCCGAGTTACGGGGTTTATTTTGCTCGTTAATATATTTATCCTTACGTACATCATACCAATTCTTCGAATATAGGTTTATAATATTGTAGTTTCATACACAAATCATATATTTCTCCATTTCTTCTAGTTTACATAGCAAAGAAGGTAATCAGCCATCAATATATCACTTTGGGAACCACCAATGCTTTTCTTTAGAAATTTCCAGTAGTCTTTTTGTGTTATGTCATATCTGGACACTTGTTCATAGCTGAATAATTGACAGATGACTTAATAGTCTACAGACATTAAACTGTCAACTCCTGAAACACATGAAAGTAATACAGATCTTGCCTTAAAGATAGTGCTAGGCGTCGAGTGAGCCCTTTAACATTTATGAGTGCTCGTTTCACTGGATTCACTAGATTGCAGTTCGCATTGAATCAGTTTACGATTTGACTATTTGTTAATTAAGAAAACCAATTATGTGTAAACATAGATTTATGAGAAAAATATTGTAATCATCTTCAGAATAATTAATGCTCACACATTAGATTCAATAAAAAAAATCTGTATCATACTTCTTGTATATTATGTTTAAAGTATTATATAATCTTGATGTGCAGTTTAGTTCATTGATGTAATTAGGTGTGATTAGATAAAGCTACCGAATTAATTACCATTAGTTGATATTACTTCGTAAATGCCTCCGTTTATCCAATTAAGGCCGATTGAAATTTTAATTAGTTGAATAATGTCTCAATGCCAACACGGTAATTGGAATTAACCAGTTATTAATGTATAATATTAATAGCAATTCTAGTCGAACCTGGTAGACGATTTAAGCCTCTAATGAAGCAAGTCTTCGGTGCAGGGTCATTGGTTTAAACTAGTTTTGTAGTACATAATTTAAAAGATGTTTGAAGAACACACCATCCCATCTCTAAGATATGCTGAATGTATTGCTACCTAAAGCTCTATTCATTGTTACTATAGACAATTGGCCACAAATTTGTTGGGTATAGTTCATTATATCGACCCCTACTCTTCTCTAGTTTATTTATTTTATCGACCAGGGAAGAACAGAAGGCAACATCGACATTTAATGGTTGTAACGAAATACACCAACACTTTCTTCTACCGCTCTACTAATTCTGCATATCCTCAGATTTTCTCAAGACTAGATATTTAATTAGAAAAGAAAACGGTATATTCGGGTGAATTTCTTCTACTAAACGATTGGTATCTTTTTCATTGGAGAAATTAAATACGGTAATGATGCAAGGGAGGGGAATATTCTGACAGCCGTTGAAAATCTATATGGCTTGGCTGTAGGAATATCATAGCATTGACCACTATTCGATAACATTGCACAAGTCATTATGTTTGATATGCTCTCCTTTGTTTGAATGCCTGGCTTATATATGGTAGACTAATAATAAGAAAACTTAAATATATAAACTTGTAAATTTGCACAGTGTAAATTTGCACATATAAACTTGTAAATTTTCACATATAAACTTGTAAATTTGCACATATAAATTTGCGCATTGTTCAAATAATACAAAACTGCCAGCTTTGTTACCCATGTGATATTTCCACAGAATATTATAATACATTCAATTCAGTAACAAATTATTCAGATACGTTTCAAATTGTCGAAGTTGTTTCCGGATAGTCTAAGTATTTAGAATATCCGTATTTGCATTATTTAGTTCAGGTCATCCCAAAATAACATCCTGGTATTTAGGTTAATATCGGTTATCACTACAGCCAAAGTCCATTTGAAAAATGACATGAATTTTCGTCTGTGTCCAAATATCACATACATAGAACATGTATTTAACTTTCTAATAACTAAGGACATGTTTTTATGCTGCCAAAGCTATTTTACTTTTATTGTTTCAATATTTCATGGATTTTACATCAATCTCCGGTTGTATTTTCCGAGTTGTTTTTGCAAGAACAATATACCCTTGGTGATACCTATGGGATATTGAAAGATGTATGAATTGAGGTAGCTTCTTACTGCTTGTCTTATTCGCGATTATCGTAGATTTCTGTCTAATATATACATCCTTTGTCGACTTTTCATTAAAATACTTTTTTATGGTATAGGACTAGATGACCATTACACTTGACTAAAAGGCATTTCAAAATGTTTTAATTGATCGAACTTGAAGTTCTTATTTAACCTCAAATCAATACTGATTGATGATACATATAAAAGAAACGATATCTAGCCAGAATCATACAGTCGTTCTAAAGATATCTAGGTACATTATCAAATGTCTCCTTCTATTCAAAATGAGTGCGGAGATTAGGCTGATATTTCTCGTAAACTCGAACTACACAGTGTCCCATAATGGTTAGTATCATTAGGATTCTTTTCCTTTATCTTGTAGAAGCTAAACTCTTCTTTTTCAGCGATTTCAAACCAGCGAGAACGACATTGTCGTTGACATCGTTTATTTCTGGCTTAATTTGTTTATTGATGGACTAATTCACATAAACAAGGAAACTGGAACGTTTTAATTATAATTGTTTCTACTTTTGGCACAAGGCCAACAATTATCCCAGTGTATTACTGGTACTTTATTTTATCGACCCCGTAAGGATGAAAGGCAAAGTTAACCTCGGCGAGATTTGAAATCAGAATGGCAAGGGCCGGAACTCTATGTGTCAAAGCATGGTGTCCGACCCTCTACCGATACTGCCAATCCAAAGCCAACCTTTTAATTAAAATGCCGCATATTGTGACATCTGAAACTTATTTCAGTTGATAGTTTTGAAGATGGATCAAATGTGCTAATTACTTGGTCAACACTAAATCTGTGGCGATGACAACCAATTACAATGACACATCCCAATGAGCTGCAGCTAGTTACAACAGAAGTGTATAAACCATTACTCTAAGTAATGGCGCCTATATGGAATTCGCAGACCAATAACGAACCAGCATTATCTTCAAATCAAATCGCACCGTCTTAATGAAAACATTATATATTGGTTAATATAGTTCAAGCCACGCTCCCTCCCAAAAATAAAGACAAGATGGTCAAACAGCGGTATTAACAACAGTAACAATCATCAATCCATTTTACTGACACAAAATTTTAATCGCCATATTCAGGAGGACATGTAATGTGTATTATATTTTCTTTGGGAAAACCGTTTCTACCTTTTATCAAATGCAGTACTTGTATTCATTTGAATTATCGAATTCGTTTTTTCTTTTGTATTTAATGGGACTTCTTTTTAGCATTAAACGTGTTTAAGTTCATGACGGATTTTCATTGTCCAAACTTTTGACTCTTGCAGTATAGATTTGTGCATGTCTGTATACGTGTATGTGTTAACCCTTGTCTGCTTTTGTATGGAATGAGTGAGCATGATTTGATTACACGCGAAAGCGGCAGCTAAAGAAACGATGTGATGGAACGAGAATGAATGGAATAGGACAGAGAAAAGTTAATGAAGCCGAAAATATCTAAAAAAAAACTAACTATTCTTTTATCACTGTTTTTAAAATCAATGAATCCATAACGTGATAGAAAATATGTGGAAGGACAGAAAACAACACGCATGAATACCATGCTAACAACAGTCTCTTTATTCATGAACAGGCAAAAGGACTTTTTAAAATTTTGGAAAATGCTTTTAGCTACATTTTGAGTAAATGAGATTTTAAGTTAACCTTTAGGGAGATTGCACATTTACAACAAATATTTTCAACTTTTAAAAAATATATCTTACAACATATCTGATTTGTTAACAAATACTAAAGAAATCTTTATGCAAGAGAAATTTGTATCTTCTCTAATCTGCATAAATGTAGGAGATGTTTAGGGATGAAGATTCAGATCGATATGTGGAAAATAGATAGAAATATAGATGATCTCTGAGGTAGGGATTATGGAGTCTTAGTTCTAGTATAGTTATGATTGGCTTTGTTCTTATGAATGTATTATTTACGAGTTTGGAATTCGATTGTCTTATACACGAGGTGTCTTGTTTCTTATTGGCTTGGTGGGCTCAGTGTATTATTTAAGTATAGAATATTCTATAATACCATAATATTTGTTTTAGGTATATCTACGATCCGGTTTCTGTATTTGACGGTTCTATTTGCTTATTTGCATATATAAATAGATAATAGATTGGGTTTTGTTGGATATTATATAAATAATTGTTTCTACTTTTGGCACAAGGCCAGCAATTACCCAGTGCATTACTGGTACTTTATTTTATCGACCCCGTAAGAATGAAAGGCAAAGTTAACCTCGACGGGATTTGAACTAAGAATGGAAATGGGCTGTAACTCTCTGCGTCAAAGCTTGGCGCCCGACCCTTGCATATATAGAGCGAGATAAATATAGATCGATGGATACGGAGAATTTGAAGAAGGAATATACAGACACCAGAGAACAATAAATATTGAGAGAAGAGCTGGTAGAGCTGTATTTTTTAGTTTTTTGGAATATGAAATATTTGATCAAACATACTTGTCCTTGTCCTCTTTCTATCTTTTCTATATCTCATCTGCCTGTCACCCACCTCGTGGAGTGTCTCTTTGTTGGCTACTGGTCACTGGTCTCTGCCCTCTCTGGCATGTTTGCCCATCGCTGTCATTCAGAACATTTCGCTGTTTTAGCGATGAGTCTACAGCTTTATAATTATTAAAACAAGTTATATAATTTCTGGCTCTTTTAGTTTGAGAACACTATCCGTTCGAGTTTCTCAGTAACTTTTCCGTATATATTCAGTATATTTATACGATTGTCAAACTCTTTATCACTTGTAAATTGTAACAGAATAAATTGAACAATAAACAATTTACAGGGGTGCATTTCATTAATATATATTTCATCATACGAATACAAATGGAACTCATATTTGCCGGAAGTTATGTCTGCGTAGAACAAAACATTTGAAATATTCATATACACATCTAATAAAATATAAAATATAAAAACATAGATTTTGAAACTGAAAACATTTTCTCCACTCAATATATAGAATATAGAATTATGATAAGCAAGAAAACAATGCAAATGTTTTGTATACATACACACACACATTTCTCCTCTCAAACAGACCAACAAGCATATATATATGTGTGTGTGTGTGTGTGTCGATTCATACCTAATATAATATCCCCTAGCTTCATATAAGCGGTCGATAACGGTTCAGTTATTCTTTGCTAAACAAACTATTTCAAAGCTTTTGTATTGAGGCGGTGAAAATCCCTTTGTTTTTACACCCTGTAGACAACCGCCAAAATTTCGGCTAGCGTGACCTCACTCTTTCGAAATAGGTCATGTGACAACACAGGCAGGATTACTACTATGGCTAGATCACCTCGTTTGTCAGACCGAACTTTGGACTTAAGGAGCAAAGCCTGCCGATGAAGGGATCTCCGGTGCCATCGTGGAAGAGCACACATGTATTGCATGGACATTTTGCAACTTGTTATATAACACCTATGTGAGATTTGTATCGATTATATATATATAAATCAATATGAGAACGTCTAGGTTAGATGTCAACCTATATTTCTACTTGTATTATATGTATGGTCACTGCCTTGGGTCGTTTTCCTTGGTGTCACACTTGTTAACGGTTATGTTTCTTCTGGACGCTAATGTATTAACATAACCGATCGAGTGTTTTCTGATTGCTTCAAACAACTCGATTAGTACCGGCTACATGCCAAGTACAACATCGATTCATACCTAATATATGTTTTATTCCTTCCATACACTGTACCATTTGTGTATTTCCGTTTACCTTTCACACACACACACACAAACACTTATATATATATATACGGACATACACACAAGCCTGAACCTCATATAACTTGTGTATTGTTGCATTTCTATCTTTGTTTTATTTCCGTTATTAACTATATATATATAGAGATTTATATTATATAACATATATATATATATATATGTATATATATATATAACATATATAACATAGATAACATATATTATATATATATATATATATATATATATATATATATATATATATATATATATATATATATGTGTGTGTGTGTGTGTGTAGAAAGGTAACACACGACTTGATATATATAAAAACAAATAGTAGGAAGGAAAAGGATTTTTTTCATTAGAAAATGTTGAAGAGATTTTTTAGTGAAATTTCAAAACATTAATTTATTTACAATACCTGTTTCAGCATTAAATGCATTGTCAATTGCGGATATGCAGAATATTGTTAAGTTGCTCATTTGTACAAATAGTGAAAATAATGATAATAACAAAAAATACAGAGAGGGGAAGAAAAATTAATTTTCACATACATGTTCCTTCAGAGAAGAAAGTCAATGTGTCTGTCCATCCTTCTCTGCTAATAGCTTGGTTGTGACTGGAGAGGGTAGAAGCAGGAGGAGAGAGGAGAATATAAAGCAGAGTGAGGAGGTAGGGGGATGGCTGTTGTGACTGCAGGCTGCTATGTGGGACCCTTTGAATAGTGGATACAAGGTTTGGCTGGGATTGGTTTGAAAGGCTGGGTGACCTTAGAGTTGACCGGGGGGGGGGGGTGCTTCTAAAAGTATCTGTCTTGGTAGTTTTTATTAGAAGAAATCATCAACATTGACCTTGTTTTTTTGCCACAAAGAAGATTCAGAGTTATTGAAATATTAATTCGATCCCTAGCAGTAATTTTAGATTTAGGGGAATGGAGAAAGTTTTGCTAAAAAGAGGGGTTCAGAGCCACTGGAATACCCATTCTATCTTCAGCAGAAGCATCCAGATTCTAGTGCAATACTGATACTTTATTATATCGACCTCGCAAGGATGAAAGGCAAAGTTAACTTCGGTGGGATTTGAAATCAGATCATAATGGGCCGTAACTCTATGCATAGCATGGTGTCCGACCCTGTACCGATGACCGCATTACAACGTAAAATGAAGGGGTTTAAACTAGTTGTTGTGCCACTAGAAAAAGACGTCTGTTAATTTTCGGAATTCGTAAGCATCTCGAAAGATCATAGAAAATGTTTACACAGACAATTGAAAAGACAGGACATGTTAACAAGAAACATGTGAAGTCAAATACATATTGAACTCACATCTATATCTTAACAATATTTACAGTGAGATGTCCTATACACACTTACAGTACACATACAGTCGAAATACACTAATAAAAAACAAACAGAAAAAATATTCACACACGCAATTATGAATAACGGAACAATTATTATTGAAATACGCATGTTCATATATATTTATATACCGAACGAACAGTAAAAAATACAGCCGCAATGAAAACAAAGTTAAAAAACGATTATTTCACCGATGCTAAAAAAGTCAATAACTTTTTTATGTGTGTGTATGGGGGTGAGAAAATTTCCTTTTGATTCACTTAAAAACGACTCTAATTTCCATATGCAAATTTATAACAAGACATAGATTCAGCTAGTTACACAAGTGGATGTATTGTTTTCTTTCACTCTTCAAAATAATGAAAACTCCATTAATTTGCAATTTGTATTTTTCTACTTTTGATACCGTTTCTATTATTGTTTTGTTTTTGTTGATTTTTTTATTTTGTTGGGGGTCTTTTTTTCTATTTTATTCTATATTATATTTTTTAATACTTGTCCTGTCTTTTTCTAATCTGATATGATATATTGTATCTGTTGTTTTTGCGTTCATATTTCACATTTATAGAAGGTGTCATGCTGTTATAGTCTTCCTTTAGGTAAACAGCTGTCAATACTACATGGTCCTCTTGTACTCTCTCCATATAAATAGTCCAGCAAGTCAGTCATATCATCAGAATTCGGCATCGTATTCTTTCTCTCACTTTACTTCTTCTTATAGTCGGGGTCTGTAGTGATGATGGCGTCGCCAACGGTGTTGCTGATCTTTCATCGCTACCATCAATACCAACATTATGTTTCTAATTTAAAACAGCTTTTAATTATAAGTATTAAGGCAGTGGTAACGGAGAGGACTTCCAGCTAGGACCTGAGTATTAAGGTAGTGATAACGGAGAGGACTTCCAGCTAGGACCTGAGTATTAAGGCAGTGCTAACGGAGAGGACTTCCAGCTAGGACCTGAGTTTTAAGACAGTGCTAACGGAGAGGACTTCCAGCTGGGACCTGAGTTTTAAGGCAGTGGTAACGGAGAGGACTTCAAGCTAGGACCTGAGTTTTAAGGCAGTGGTAACGGAGAGGACTTCCAGCTAGGACCTGAGTTTTAAGGCAGTGCTAACAGAGAGGACTTCCAGCTATGACCTGAGTTTTAAGGAAGTGGTAACGGAGAGGACTTCCAGCTAGGACCTGAGTTTAAGGCAGTGGTAACGGAGAGAACTTCCAGCTAGGACCTGAGTTTTAAGGCAGTGGTAACGGAGGGGACTTCCAGCTAGGACCTGTCAACAAAATATTTATACGGTTTTAATATACAAGAATCTGATATTCGAATGGCTATATGACAGTAGAAGGGCAGCCAAGAGTCATAACCTGAATGCAGGCCGGCCCCTAGGTGTATAAGAAATTAAGGGCTGAAACACTCTCTTGAGGGCGTTTTTTAAATCTGAAAACCTTCTTTAACCCAACTCACCAGAGAGTTTCCTACGACTATATATCGAATGAGTGGGAAAGCGATCGAAGATTTTTCGGTTATATCCGATGATTTCGTTTCAGTAATATTTTCTTTTCTTCTGGATATATATACCAAACTGCGTGGACCAATGTATTGATTGAATTTGAATTGTGAAGAAAGAACGTAGCTCTTAACTTCATAAGCTACAAATGGACATAATATCAGGAGACATCACAATCTGTAAAATATTCTTACGATTCAAAGAACGATGACAATTTCCTTTGCTTTACAACTTTGCCACCGGGAAGGTGGCCGGTCAAAAATAAACTCAAAGTTAAGAGAAAGAAGGAACATACATATTTGAAGTAGGTTTGCATTATTCTTGACTCGTTCTCCCATTTTGATATTATTTTTGGCTCCGTTTATCTTCTAGTCGACAAAAACCATGGAATTTACTAATTGACATGTACCGTTCCACGTTACTCGAAATACACACACTATAAGATTATTAATAAAGAAAATGATCACATACTTTCAGTATTTAGTTTTGATTTCAGAATTCAATTTCTAATGATTTATTTGCCTTATTTTCTATGGTTTTTCTTTGTGATATCTTTCATTTGCAAATCTTCTTTTAACTCCTTCGTAGTTTTTCAATTATATTTCTCAGTTTCCAGCCTATAATTATATGAATTATATTTTCTCTATTTCATTCTTTCCAATCCTAATATCATACAACGTTGGTGGATTTTTTCCTCTTATTTTCAATTTCCCTCATTCTACAGCGTTAATCTATAATTTTATAATTGGAAAATATTCTTTCTCAATTTGTCTATCGGCTCGCGATTCAGAAATAAACCGAATCAAACAAATTTGAAATTTTAAAATCAAGTAACACCTCAACCGATTAACCGATAAAACATATATGAAATCATTGAAATAGAGAATATTACAAATACTATAACTCTGAATTAGTATAATCTAAGAAGCCTTCATGTATAGGCACAAGGCCAGCAATTTTGAGGAAGAGAAAGTCGATTAAATCGACCCCAGTGCGTGACTGGTACTTCATTTTATCGACCCTGTAAGGATGAAAGGCAAAGTTAACCTCGGCGGGATTTGAAATTAGACCATAAAGGGCCGTAACTCTTTGCTGCAAAGCATGGTGTCAGACCCTCTACCGATGCTGCCAATCCATCACCAAACGTTAATGATAATTGTGTCTACCTTTGGCACAAGGCCAGCAATTACCCAGTGCATTACTGGTACCAAACGTTAATGATAATATGACAGTCGCAATGCTAGAAATTTAGAGAAGAGGAAAAGTGTATTGTATGTATCCCAGATTTTGACTGGTGATAATTTTAGTGGATTCCAGCAAATAAAACAAAGCTCGATCATAAATAAATCTATAATTTACAGAGTATAAAATGGAAGTATACAAGGGATAACTATAACAAATACAGGATGGTTACGTTTGGAACACCTTTCATTATATGATTTTTTAGTGATGACTGATTCTGAGATAAGGAACAACACATGAATGATATATCTCATTTATGAAACAAATCAACGTTTATTTCCGGGGGAAAACATTATCTCATTGTATATTAGTAACAGCAATGTCCCAAATAGTTATTTAAGGAATACAATATACCCTTTTAAAACCTTCGTTAGGATCCATTAAAAATCGGTGAACATTCCGTACTTATGGCAAAGATGCCTACCCAAAAGACGGTGTGTGTGTGTGTGTGTGTGTGTGTGTGTGTGTGTGTGTGTGTGTGTGTGTGTGTGTGTGTGTGTGTGTGTGTGTGTGTGTGTGTGTGTGTGTGTGTGTGTGTGTGTGTGAATTTGTTTGTGCGTGTTTTGTTGAAGACATGACTTTTCTAATTTTATCTTTCATACTTACGTTCTTTGGGAACAATAAACTACTTGAAACTATCAACACATTCTTAGACATTTACAGTTATATCTTCAGGGTATGAAGTGTCGTTGACAACTGCACTGCCACGTTTATAGTAGCGGTATGTTAATTTTGTAATGTCTACCACAAAAATGTGCTCGTTACTAGACATATATTGGCTGCGTGTTAGCATTTTATGTCGTGAATACTTCTAGCATTTTTCGGCTATTCTCATGTTAGATTCTATATAGTATGGAAGTCCACCAACTATGTGCTAACTAGATTTACTTTGAATTTTGTCGTGTAGAGTATATCAACTATTGCTTGTTGAAAGGGCATAAAGAGCCTTCAAATGTTTTTATTGCCAGTGTAATAGCTGGGTCGTGAGTTATAAAGTACCCACTTTAACAATCGAATTTAATGAACTACGTAGCGTGTAGCTTGTAAGTGGAACTTAGTACTATGGCTAAAGAGTGTGGTGTGGTCTGTTCTAAATGTATGCTACGGTAGGTCACGGAAATCGTCTTTTTGTGTAAGTAAAGTTATCTTTCCTGTGCAAAGTTAATTAGTTATATTTATATTGTTTTGAATCCGTCTAGAAAATAAAATTTGAATTTGATCAAGAACAATTATATTCTGTTTAATAACTGTTATAATTTATAAACTGTGATAATTTATCTATTTTCTTCGTTACCATTAAAATGTGACCTTCTCCGTTTTCTAACTCACGGCGTTATTCTTCGTATTTTCTCTTCAATAAATATCTACAGGAATTCTGTCGTACATTTGTATACTTTATATTGTGCATTTATCTATTGGTTTATACAGGGAACAAATAAGACTGTATTCATAAGGTTGGGCATTAAGTCGCGCACCAAAAGCGTGAACTGTCGGGTAGAATGTCAGGCAGTAAAAATAATCAGCACCTAAACATCACAGATGATAGTATGATGAAAGCAATACCTTTGTTATTTCAATATGTTTTGTTATTAATCCAATACAGTGCACATGTATACTAAATTGTTTTTAATGTGTTTGGTGCGTGACTTATGACCCAGCCTGTATATCGTTTTTATAAATGTTTACCATATAAAGTTTAAATAACCGTAATGTGAAACATTATAAATACCTGCCCATTGTATATATTCATATGGTGGCTCTGAATTTCCACAGATATCACTGGTAAAGGTTCAACTTGAATATTGTTACAAATGAAGCACTAGATAACGTTCTTTGGAATAAAACAAGCACAACACTCAACGGACTATAAACAAGCACACCACACAACAGATTATAAAGAGGAAAATAGATGAAAGTGCATTCATATTATATCGGATTAACTACAAAAATTATTAATCAATTATGGAATCATAGCTCATGCCACAGCAAAATTATACAACTATGAAAAAACTGGAAGATAAGACTTGAATTAGGCAGGACTGCTCAGAAAAAGAAAACTCGAATAGTTAAACCTAAACCACGAAAAGGAAAATAAAGAATACTAGAAAATGATCCCTATCAATGAGCCAAAAGTGTTACTGTGTGTCTACTCGCATACTAGTTGTGATGTCGTCACAAGGTACAGTCCTATTGACCTCGTACTTGTCATGGTAATATGTACTATTAGAGGAATGCGTAAGATAAACTACCACAGTTCACTGTAAAAGCTACTTCCAGTTCATGTTTAAATTATGTACCACAGGTGATGAATAATTTGTAAAAAACTAATTAAAACCTCAACCTATTAAATGTGTTTCTTTTCAATATGCGACACTGTCTCTCAAAATAATCTGTTTAAACTGAAGAAGCTAAAACGAACTCGTTTCCTGGATACTGGATGAAGTAAATTAGTAAACAATGGAACGATAGAGACGAAAGTAATTATTTATAAACCTTTACTGACTTATCTATATTGACAAACTTGTTCTGAATCATAAGATTCCAGAAGAAATGTTCACGAATAGCAGCCATTTCTAGCAATATAGTAGACCGTTGTTTACACGAATAGCAGCCATTTCTAGCAATATAGCAGACCATTGTTTACACATCTCAATATTTCAAATATTTGTAGACTTCTCATAAAGAATTTATTCATTCAAATACAAATATGCATAAAGTTTGAATGTGTGTGAGTATATATATATATGTGTGTGTGTGTGTGTGTGTGTGTGTGTGTGTGTGTGTGTGTGTGTGTGTCTGTGTGTGTGTGTCTGTATATGTGAGTGTGTGTGTATGTATTTATTTATTTATATTATATTTATATATATATGTATATATATATATGTGGGTGGTGGCGAGAGGTGAGTGTGCCTACGTCTGTGTATGTGTCTGTGTGTATACGCCTGTGTAAGAGAATGCGTGTGTATGTATTTATTTATTTATATTATATATATATATATATATATATATATATATATAATATATATATATTTGTGTCTGTGTGTATGTTTCTGAGTATGTGAATGTGTATATGTGTATGTGTATGTGAATATGTGTGTATGTATTTATTTATATTATATATATATATATGTGTCTCTGTGTGTATGTGTCTGTGTAGGTGTAGTGTCCTCACACCGAACATTGTCTAGTGATAGAGCATTAGACAATGAACGTAAATAAAGCTTTAGAAGAATATACATTCTTCTGTAAATAAGTGGTTTCCAATAGAAGAAAGTATGATTTGTGTATGAAATAAAGTGGAAAGTGATTCTAACAAAGAAGGAAAGTCTGAGACAGTGAAATAGAGAGAGTGAGAATGTAACAAAGAAGGAAAGTCTGAGATAGAGAGTGAAAGAGAGAGAGTGAGAATGTAACAAAGAAGGAAAGTCTGAGAC
>OZ024745.1:133708975-133733975 GCA_964016885.1 Eledone cirrhosa
GAGAAGGAGAGAGAACCATATATCGTTTCCCACGCCCTCTCTCTCTCTCTCGCCCCTATCTCTCACTCTGCAGACACTAGTTTCTGGGTGATTACCCTTCATCAATACAGTATACTGCTTACCTGCCAACTGACAGGTATGTATATTCAACCATGTAAACCGATAAACTATTTGTTAGTTATTTGAATTTGGCAAAGCCAGCCATTAATATCTGATATACATGAAACTGACTGGCCTGTCTGCTGATATGCAAATCTGGCCGATCAGTGGGTCTGCTAATATGCTGACCTGAATGATCAGCCAGTCTGCTAATATGCAAATCAGGCCGATCAATCACTGTATATTTTAGAAAATATAATATATTTTCACTAGCTCTGACAGTTGGCAGGTAAGCAGTATATGGTACTGATGAAGGATGATACCCCAGAAACATTAGTGTCTGCAGTTCTGTTTACATGCCAACACAAGAGCAAAAATGATGGCGTTATTCTACTGACATTGGTTAAGAGGCTGTTTGCATAGTTGCAAACGAATCGAATATTATTATTAATATTCGAAAAACTCAGATTACATTTATTATATAAATATATATATCCAGTGAATATCCAACCGATAAGGTGTGATTTTCATGGGTATGTCTCTATTTATAAAACAAACTTTGTAGTTTATCTGATGAAAGCGTACCAATGTGTCTTGGTACCCTTGAAATATATGTAATAAAATAAATATGGTTTTATAAATATAGTTTCCATTTATTTAATATCATTGAATATTTACTCCAGTAAGCTGTTGAGTGCTCTAAATCAGTTATAAACATTTATATTTGTCGGACTTCCAACAAATTTAATACCCCTTCTACTTATATATATATATATATATATATATATATATATAACAACATATATATATATTTTTTTTTGTTATACTTGGGGAGGGTCATATTGTTGTAATAATATTGCCAGAAATAATTACAGAACACACTCACTGTATATTAGTATAGATTAAAGCAAAGAATCACTGCTTTCACCCTACCACGGGATCTTCTGAAACTGAGAAAAAAAAATACATATATCATTGTACCAGCTCATGCTTCTCTGATATTTGTAACGCCACTAAATGTATTTCCATCTTAATTTCTGTTTACCTCGAATGCAGGAAATTTAACCAGTTGGTAACCATTCTGTCAGCATCTATGTCCATTTTATCACGTATTTTGATTTAGTTTCGACAAGCATTTTTTGTATCTTACCTTTTAATATTCGAGGCTTCTACTTCATATTTTCAGTCATCACTCTGGCAGTGTTCAACAGGTCATTGCTGCTATGAAGCACTTATTAAGAATAGTTTGCTTCGGGCATAGACAGCAGTTCCCTGCCTTTTCCCTTTCTTTTCTTCTTTATAGTTTCCTATTTCACATTCCATTGTTTCTCCTCAATCTAAATTTTCTAATTTTCTTCTTTTTTTTTTCAAACTGAACTCTATTTACATGATATATTCCATAAATGAATAAAATTTATTTTCCTATTGTTTGATAATTTAGCAAAGGTACGCCGATCGTCTCCGACACATTTTCTTTAAATTGCTGTACACCACTTTTGACAACTGTCCGAGATGACTATATTTTTCAGTTGTTATATTATCACTTCTTGCATGGTTGTTAAACATGGCTTCTGTTTCTTCATATTTATTTTTACTCCTGGCTAGTTGCTTTCACAGTTGACTTTATTTAAAATTTGCTTTACATTATGATCTCCATTGTCGTCAGAAATGGATAAATGACTTATAAATCTGATGTTTATGTTAATTGCTTTTTCATTCTAGTTAAGTTTCAAATGTTCTTCAGTGAAGCATTGAAACGTTTCTCCAATATTGATGATGTTCCTTAGATATATATTTTCTTCAAATCCTCTATATATGTTTAATGTATTTTTTAATCAATATGAGGTCAGATACAGCTCAGAATTCAATGCTATTCGATACTTTTTTCTTCATATTCTGAACTATAATTGTTATCTATATATTCCATGATTCTGAATAATTTTCTACGTGAGATTTAAGCGAGCGAAGTGTTGAAGATATACTTCTGAAACCTGCTTGTTGCGTGTATTGATTAATGTTCAATGAGGATTGTGAGCCCCTTGGTTAATGGTTCCTACGAGTTGTTCAGAATGAAGATAAATCTGTAGTTTTTAAGATATGTAATGCCATCTTTCATGTCATATAAAGGTATGATGGTGGCTTATCCCCAGTGTACAGGTAGTTCCTTAGCTATGAGGATCATTGTATGTATCAAGCGCCAATAGTTTGAGACCGAATCACATGCGTGTGAGGGCGGGTTGTACAAATGAATGTGTTGTGCTTTGGGTGGATCATTTTATCAATAAAAAACACATGATAGATATGGTTTTCTCAGTTTAATTCTTAACTGTTTATCAGACAATTTTCGTCTTACTATTGTGTACTTTACAATGATTTTTTCTTTTATAGTACTGATTTTTCCTTCCTTCTTGTTCCCAAACTTATGATGTACGTGCTGCTGCCAATTTAAGGCCGTGTCTTGTTTGGAGGCTCTGTGTACGTATTTTATAGAATGTAGTTTTGGTTTGTGTGTGTTTTCGTGCATTGTTTGGCTTTAATTGAAACTAAGCTTACTTCGTCCCACTTCCTATATTACTGTAGCAGTGGGGAATACTTGGGAGTTTTTCTATTCCTTCTACTAATGTATGAATCCGTAATCTGCTTTGACTATAGGCGCCGCTCTTGTAAACTGTCGGAGTGTTGCATATTTCGGCTGTCTCACCTCAATGTTTATTTCAATATTGTTAATTGCTTTATTGTGTTTCAATATAAGATGTTAGTTAACATGGATGTATGAGTCTTTTCAGCGCATTCGTACCAGTATTCTTCAATCCTTTTGTTATATCGTGGGTCTAATTTCTTTCTGTGCCCATCTAATATTTCACAGACATGTCTCCAGTATATCGAACATAATCCCTTGGTTCCCTTTTGAAGTTGGACCACTATCTGACTCCTCAAACCGGTGTGAACTATCCGTTTTCTTCTGAAACTGAACTGATCAACTAATTTCTCTCATAAAATGGATTACCTACACTATATTGCAAATGGTGGACATATTTCGTGGGGAAGGAGCTAGTCGATTTGGGGATGTAATCCACATTATTCTGCAGCTAATGTATCTTGGGAATGAATGAATGTCACAGTTTATGTCCTACTCTATTAAAATCATTGTATGCTTAGTTCCAAAAAATCAATAGTATATTGTGCTGTGGCGTGTGCCAAAGCGGTTTCCTGGGGAATTACCATCGATCAAAAATTTAAACGAAAAAGGGAAACAAGACAAAAATCACAAATTAATTCTCCTTTATGCTCTTTCTTAGAACAAATCAAAGCAGCTGCTGTAAGGCAGTTCTCATAAAGTTATTTGTCTTTATTTCATACCAATTTTCATGTTCCTGAAATAAGAATTCAAGAAACACATTGTTAAAATTCTATTAATTCCACAGACTAACATCATGCATGATTGCGTTAAACTCATGATATACGAAAAAAAAACGAAAACTACTGTAAAAATAATATTTAAAAAAATTACAATAACTGACATGCTTTTGATATTGTAACGAAGCAATGCGAAATGCTTCTACCAAAGCAGATTCCGGTTATTTTCATAGGCGACGTTTTAACGGAAGTGCTTTGAGAATGAAATATCGATCGTGTTTTCATTGAATTTCAGCAATCTCATGAAAAATTTTGAAAATTTACCTGACATTTTCTAACGTCCTAAAAGCTAAAACAAATACTGAATGGTAACTCGTGCTGTTTTAACATAAAATGGGGTGAATATAGATAGCTAAGAATTTAGCTATATATTTTATATATAGATTGATTTCTTAGAATACATACAGGTCATAACTGTGTAAGAAAGGAATATATATATATTATAAATCTATATTATAAATATATATTATAAATATATATTATAAATATATATTATAAATATATATTATAAATATATATTATAAATATATATTATACATATGTGTGTATGTGTTATGTGTGTATGTGTGTGTATAAATATAATTATGATTGGTTTTCCGAAGGGGGTGAAAATGACCACACTGAAATAAGGTATTCAAAATATTTATAAGATGTATATTTATCACATAGAAATGTCTTCTACCAGGCGGAGACTGCCTCATTCATTTAAAATTGCCAGGTATATCCTGATTGTTTGAAATGAATGAAACATTACTAATCCAGTTTGATAAACACACACACACACACACACACACACACACACACACACACACACACACACACACACACACACACACACACACACACACATATATATATATATATATATATATATATATATATATATGTGTGTGTGTGTGTGTATCAGGGGCGGGTAACATTCCCGAGATCCATGGACGAGTTCTCTCCAGCGGTCTCTGGCCCTCATTACCGCTGCCATGGGAAGACACAGGACAAAGAAACAAGCAAATGAGTAACCGTGAACAAATAGGATAAGTAAGTTATAGCCAAACTGATAGACTTAAGCCTGGTGGTGGGCTTTAACTAGGAGACGGTATTAATTGTGTTGACTCTCTTGTAGACGAGATAGAGTGAGAGAGAGCGAGACACAAGCAACCGGAAGTGAGAGGGAGAAGAGAAAGGGAGATAATCCAAAAGGGGTTTTACGACGGTAGTAAAACGTGTCGTAAAATATTGCGAACAGAGGGGTTTTTACGACATGTGTGAACATGTCAACAATCAAAACCGAACGGAGCGAGGGAGAGAGAAAGAAAAATAATAGTAATGGGATACACACACATATAGGCATATGTTTGTGCGGCGCCCGCCTTGACCAGTCTTGTTCGCAAACCGAAAGAGTTAGAATAATCAATTAATCAGAGATATTTATCAAATTGCTGCCAATGCTATTTGGCGAAACTGCAGTCGGGACTTTGAAGAAAATATTTTGTTAGAATGTTGTTAGAATGAAGTTCAAATCCTGCTGAGATTAACTTTACCTTTCACGTTATGGGTAAAAATACGTACCTATGGCCGATTGAATCGGCTTTCTTCTCTCCAAATTTATTAGCATTGTGCCTCATTCAGATATCAGTATACTCATCATCATTATTATTAATGACTAAGGGCGGTGAATTGGCAGTATTGGTAGAGCGTCAGACATGCTTTCTAGCGTAGTTACGTCCCTTTATGATCTGAGTTCAAATCCCGCCGAGGTTAACTTTGCCTTTCAAGCTTACGGGGTCGATAAAATAAAGTACCAGTAATACACTGGGTAATTGCTGGCCTTGTGCCAAAAGTAGAAACAATTATTATTAATGATTCATAATCACGAGTGATGGAAGGGAGAAGGTTGAATTAAGTGCAAAAATTGCAAAAGCTGATGCAGTAATGAACTAGTTTCAGCATTCAGTAATCAGAGAAGGGAGGTAGGTGTAAAAGCCAAACTCGCTATCTTCAATTTGGTATTCGTGCCAACCCTTACCTGTGGTCATCAATCTTGGGTAATGACCCAAAGAATACAATCGAATACAAGCAGCCGAAATGGTGTTCCTCCGAAGAGTCTTTGCAGTAACGCTACTCGAATGAGTGTGTAGCTCGGAGATCACAGAGTCGTTCCAGGTAGAGCTACTACTTCTCCGAGTTGAGGGATCACAGCTCCGATAGTTGAATGGCTCCGGAAAAAATCGTTGGACAGATTTTACGGGCAAAACCTACCGGCAGGAATCTCAGAGGTGGACCCCGAGCAAGATGGCTGGATGATATACATGAGCTTTTAGTTTTATATACCTCGTCCAAGATCGAAGGAATGGGAGGAATGGATTTCCTATAATAAAAAATCCTTTACGTACATATTTCTCTTTCTTTCAATGGGTACCATTCTTAGTATTATATGTGCGTGTACGAGTAAATATGTTTGTGTGTGTGTGTGTGTGTGTGTGTGTGTGTGTGTGTGTGTGTGTGTGTGTGTGTGTGTGTCCCTGTGTCTGTGTATTTGTGTGTGTGCATGTGTCAGTGTGCTTCTGTGTTTCGGTATGTGTCATTGCATGTGTGTGTCTGTGTGTTTACATTATGATACAACCATGAGGTAGAAAGATAGAGGAAATGAAAGCAAGGTTGAAGGTAGAGAAATAGAGATGTATGCAGTTTCCAACGTTATCAACTTTAACTGTAACCACATTATATTTTTAAGAAGTTAAACATGAACAAAGCCAGACCAATACAGCAGTCAAAACAAGTTATCTATATTTATATGATACTTAAATAAATCGCTGTGTACTATAACAAATCAAACACGTAACTTTCTAGAGTCCAAGATATCTGACAAATATCAACACACCTATAGTCTAGGCAGATTGCTTTATTCAGCATTTCAGTTAATAGCACTTCTTATCAATGTCGTGATTATTAATTTAATAATAGGTTTCTCATCAATAACTTCTTAGAATCTCTATTACACACTTCTTCAACTTAAATTCATATAAAACATTGAACATAGCGTATATTATATCAGCTACACAATAACGAGAAGCGAAACTCTATTTCTCTAGTTCTTTTAGTCTAAGATGGAATTGATAAATATTGAGATAATGATCAGTTTCCGTAAATATGAACGTGTGTGACTGGAAACTTTATCTCAGTTGATGCGTTCGATACACTTTTGAATACAGGGAATCGCAGAGTAAAGAAGGAAATATTTTTCAAGCTAATTATATTTCCTAACAATTCTGGTGATAATTAATGAATTAGTTGTGAAATATAATCAGATATTGGTGGCATTCACACAGAAACTTCTTGATTTTAATAATATTCTTCATCTATAGAATGAAAACATTCAGTATGGTGATTGGCGGCTGTTTTTTTATGACTTTTTTAATTGTGCGTTAGTAAACAAAATAAAGTGGAATAATATAGCAATAAGGACTATTTTAAAGAGTCTGCTCCATTAAATCAACGTCTATATATTCCATAGAATACTTGATACTGCGATGAAATTATGAAACAGTGATATAGTGATTAAGTTCCGAGCAAATGTTTTTACTAAGTTGTATTTCCAGTTGAAACTAAACCATTACCTTCTTCCAATTCCTTTCTTTTTATTTTCTGTTTTCTTTTTTAGGGGGGGGGGGGTTCAACAAAAGACGCAAATTTTATGTTGTTATCTGTCATCCATAAACGTGTATCAACTATATTTGAGAAAGAGAAGTTATACAATGATAGAAATATGAACTAAGTAATGGAAAAGGTTGGAAGGGGTGAGGTAGGACAGGTCTGGTTGTATAGGAATTTAGAGGAAAGGACTATAAATAATTGGTATTTTTAATTTTATACACAGTTTAAAATGTTTATTTTCAATCCCCTGATTAACGATTTTACTTTCACTTGGTGAAATGTTGTGGTGTTTCACATGGTGAAATGTTGTGGTGTTTCACATGGTGAAATTTTGTGGTGTTTCACATGGTGAAATGTTGTACTATTTCACATGGTGAAATGTTGTGGTGCTTCAAGTACATTAATAAACTTATTTATTTATTTTAAATTTGTATAGGGTGTAAATATTTCATTTTGAATTACAACCTAAATTGATTTTTCTGAAGCAATATTTGTTCTTCTTTCTTCTTCTTCACATACTATATCCTGAGAGGGTGGTTGGGGCAGACTCGTCAAATACTCCTTTCAGTGGGTCCTGTCAGAAGCAACTATCTTCAACAGATCCAACTGGATCCTCAAGCGAGACCAGACATGCTCTGGGATGTTATCCAACATTCTTGTTCGGAGTCTGCCCTTCGGTCTGCTACTGATTGTTTTTGCTCATTAAACCTGTTCCACGATTCTTTTCTGAGACAATCTAACCACATGCTCATAGTATCGGACCTGTGATCTCTCAATTCCCAGAAATAACGGCTCTATCTGGAGTGTCTCACTGATCTCCAAGTTTCTTTTTGTTTTAATTTTGTATAATATTTGTACTACTAAAACAATGATAGTGAAGCATCTCTAACTTATGTTACTTTGAGGATCAGGAAAACTGACTTGAAGCAGGACTTTACCCTCAAAATCTCATTATTACTCTCTAAGACACCTTCTACTCTCTAAAATAAACTCTACATCACCATATTAATATAAGTTGAAAGGTTAACATTTACTTTTCACAGCTTAGAAATGTAACAGCTTAGAAATGTAACAGCTTGGGAAAATGGTATGATTTAGCTTCTTTGTACATAAGAGAAATGTTAATATTTGAAAGAGAGTATCCACTTCGCTGACATATTCAAGAGAATAGTTTCTCCCCCGACAAAATTCCCTTCAAAAATAATTTACAAATGATAGAAGTATTTAATCCGCTTTTTATCTCTTCCTCCCTTCATTCCACTTTCTCTCACTCTTCTTTATTGATAGTGTAACAACCTTTCTATTTGTAAACTCCTCCATTTGGTAGCAGACGAAACACTATTGTTTCCAGGATATGCACTCACCTGGAGTTCACACCGAACACGTATCAACATTCCAACATAACATGATACATGAATCCCATCATGTTTATATTAACATCTCCAGTTAAATATCTGAGGTAGAATGTTGTCATTTGCAGACAAAAATTATAGATTAACGAGACATAGTAGAAATATGCTGCTTCAGGTTAATTACTTCTCATTCGTATATCACCTTTTTGTAGCTTTCGAGAATTACGAAGTGTGAACATATATTTCGGTATGCAGTTACGTTTGCATAGATTTTCAGTTTAAGGGTGCTATATTCTCATCGAAATTGACGTCTCAATTATCTTACTAGAGATTATAATTGTTTCTACTTTTGGCACAAGGCCATAAATTATGCAGTGCATTACTGGTACTTTATTTTATCGACCCGGTTGGGACGAAAGGCAAAGTTAACCTCGGCGGGATTTGAACTCAGAATGGCAAGGGCCGTAATGCGTCAAAGCATTGCGTCCGACCCTCTACCGATACTGTCAATCCACCACCCTTACTAGAGATTATAATATCGTTATAACCCACCCACTCCTGTACAAATTTTGTTATTGGTAATACTCTTACGTATGATAAGGTAGTACAACCAGGTTGAATAAAACTAACTGGCTCTTTGGTTAGTTTTAGTCTTCATTTCTAGGTTAAAATTCTACCAGGTTTAAATTTATTTTTATCTATCTGTGGTTGAAAGAATATAAGTATGAATAATCTATTAGGTTTTATTTAAATGACAAACCTCTTCTCAACAAAACCATGATATCGCTTTGCCAGAAGAGTTCAAAATCAAAGATAATTTAGAAGCTACGTAAAATACAGGTAAACCTCTTCAACTATATTTACCACTCGAATTCTTCATTGGATTGTATCTAATACAAATAAGAATGGGTTTTGCTAATATAATTTCCCAAATGTAATAGAGGTTTTAGTCAATAGGGTGGTGGAATGGCAATATCGTTAGTACATCGAATAACAGGCTCCATGGCATAGAGTTACGGCCCTTTACGTTCTGAGTTCAAATCCCGCTAAGGTTACGTTTACCTTTCATCTTTACAGGGTCGATAAAATAAAGTACCAGTAACGCAGTGGGATCAATTTAATCACTGTCCCCTCCCAAAATATGTTTGACCTTGTATCAGAAACCTATATAACTATTTACAATCACATTTATTAACTTCTGTAAGAAAAAACGCCACCATTATAAATATTTTGAACATTTATTGTATTCACACAACATATGTGAAATTTCAGCAGAGAAATAATTTTCAAAATCACAGTCCTGTCAGCATAAACTGTCCAAATCCCCATACTTGCTACCACATCACACAATGGCTAGCGAATATATTCATAAAACCCTGTCCGTTATTTACCAATCATTCAATGCCACCTCATAATGTACAGGTTTTCATTGCCTATCCACCGATAAAATAATACAAACGCATTGATACGCACATACATTCTTGCATGAGCATGAGTGTGTGTGAGTGAATATGTATGATTGCCTCTGAAGGTCTTGCCCCGTATTGTTCCCAACAATAATACATAAAAGATGTAATGTGCACACATTACATAAAAAGGGATGTTTTACTGCGCCACATTGATTTGCTTCAAGCAATTTGTACAGATATATTATAAAACGAGGTGTAAAGTCTGACTAGAACTGATGAAGCATATTACACTTTATATCTCATTAATGTTTTTTCTTCTCTATCTCTTTATCATGCAGAACCTCATCCAAACAGCTATTCTAATAATTCTATACTTCCCTTCTCTAAATATCAGACAGCAGCTCACTTCCAGAAACATCACCAATTTTCATCACTACTACATTCAACAAAGCCATTGTCAAGAAAAAATCAATAAAACATCTGGACTTGTTTTCAACAAAAACCTGACCTCTCTGTCGCTGAAAAACTCTTTCGTCAGAATGTTTTCCATGAGACCACTGTTGACCTTTACTGCATCAAAATAAAGAGGTTATCTTTGAAATATCCTATACAATCAGTCATATTTTATCTTATTTTATTTTATTTTTTCTCTTCAGAAACGAAATTCGCAATTCAACAAATGGAAGTGAAAATAATTTTCGATTTTGTCTAAAAAAATAGTTAGGCTGTGAATTCTTCCCCGAAGGAAATCAGCTGAATTTGTATTATTATCTCTATTTTGAAAGTCAAATTCTTCTCTAATTTTGTCTAAATATTCGTTGTCATCCCTAAATCATGAAAATGATTAATGATAAACCAACAAAAATGTTTATGTTACATGCGTAATGTTTGTTTCATAGTTGTTTATCTTTCTGTTCTATTATATACAACATGGATGATTCATAACAATTATGAGGCCATTTATTATAATCATATCATAGAATAGAATGCAATTCGCTATTTCATTTCATCTTCAATTAGGTGTGTATATGAATGCGCTATTATCATAATTTAAGATTAAAACCAGCAATTTTACGTTAATCGTAGTGGGGTTTTTTCTCATACCGGTTGCTGTATATTTAAACAGTAATATGTTATTTTATTTAAAACTCAGCATTGATTTAGTTTGTGATTTCATTATAGAACTTAGAAATATATAACTTTAATACAGAGTGTTAGGTTGTATTTATTCCGATATAAGGTAAACAGAATTTTGAATGAGGAACATGTTTTTCTTCAATTGTTAAATATATATAGCGAGCCAAATGGCCAATTGGACGAATCCATGGGATTAGCATTCTTTTCACTTTACATATAAATGAATAGTTATTTCTAACACTAGGGTGTTGGTATCTTATCATAATATAAAACAAAATGATGAGTGAATGTGTGTATGTGTGAATGCATGGATAATATATGTTTACGGCAGTTATTTGTGTATATAAAGACAAAAAAAACGGTTCTGGAAGCGGAAAATGTTGCGCAGTATGTTATCCTTCTACACATACACGCATATTAATATATAAATGTATGTATTTGTGTGTGTGGGAGGGGATATGTGCGTGTGATATATATATATTGATTCAAAATATTAACAAATATAGACATTCATGTGATCAAGTATATTTTATTATACATATTTCAGAGGTACTGAGCTATTTTCAACAGTACGTCCTCATCAGATAAAATAAGTTGATTCTTGACATACCTTGACTATGTTGATGTTTAAAATTCAGTCAAGGCAGTGAATTAGTTATGACAAAACTCAATATTTATATACCTTAAGATTGAGACATGAAAAAATTACATATAATACAGAGGGTGTGTGTAAGAAAGCTTATAAAGATACATAATAATAATAATAAATAATTACTAATATAATATAAACCTACATAACTGTTAAAAATTTAAATAATTTAAATAAAGTAATATATGGATAACATATTATTGTAGAAAAAAGAAGTGAAAGACGGAGAGAGAAATAGATGAGGAAAAAGAGAATGACTAGAAATATAGAATTATCATATGCACGAAAGCAAGAGATTGTGAAACTTTATTCATTGATTTATTCATTGAACCTTGTTTAACCTTTAATTATATATATATGTGTGTGTGTGTATGTGTGTATGTAAAAGGTAAACAGAAATAAAAACACAATCGGTACAGTATATGGAATGGATATATTAGATTAACGCTTGATTTAGCAGGAAGTTTCGGACGCTAGTCCTTCATCAGAAGAGAGAATGAGAAATAAGATAGATTGAGGGGACGAGCGGGTTGGAATTGGAAAAAAATGTCTTTAGATAAAAATAACAGGTCCATTCGTGTTGACATCTCTTGCAAAACATATATATATATATATATTGAGTTTATGTTGGTTGTATACCAACACCTCAGTATACAGGCTGGAGCACTCGACGAAGTGCGCAGGTTGGTTTGGTTACTCCGGAGTAGTGTAAAATAAAGTTAAATAAAAGTCAAATGATTAAAATTTAGCTTCGTTTATTACTGCTATATATATTTCAGTGACAGCCATCTTTGGCTGTGACCTCTTCAGGCAGTTTGAATTAGTATGGTATAGACAAGTACATATGTTGTTTAGGTGTATGATATTGTCAATACTCTGATATCCCCAGTTCCTTGTTGGGTTGTTAATTCACTGGGGAACTGGAGTCATATGACTCCATTAAAAGGTAAAAAATAAGCATGAATGCATATAATTAAAGGAAAGAGGTACTAATAAATGTTACTCTATATAGAATTATAGTGAGTTTCTATTTAGAATATTTAAATAGGTTTATAGTATTTAATTAGGTTTATAGTATTTAAATGTTCTTCGTATACGGTGATTACAAACTATGATCAATTCCTGCCTTTTATTTAATAAATCGTCCTTAGATTTAGTAATTTCAAAGTTCTCCCCTGAATATAATCTGCATTCCCTCCTGTTCCCAAGATATGGAGTTCTTTGTAGAATGGTGTTCCACGATAACTTGAAATCTATTTTTTTCTTTTTATAATTATTTACCGCTTCAGATAAAGATGTGGTGTTAGCTAGTTTAGAATTGTTGAAACTACTAGAGTGTGCGTAAAATCTTTTCTTAAATGTGTTTGATGTAGATCCTATATATGTTTTGTTGGAGTCTGTAGTAGACACAGTGCATTTATATATTACATTGTTAATCAAACAGTTTCCATTTAAGGGGCAAATGATTCTATTTCTGCAATTACAGCCATACGTAAGATGGTTGTTGGGGGTGCCTATACTATTCTCATTAATCCTTGAGCTATTCCTATTGTAATTAATGATAGCAGAAGAATGAAGGTTGCTTTGTGGGTGGTTTGGTGCTAGGGTTGTATTGTGATTTTGTGTTCTGTTGTTTTTGCGTTGGTTATTTGGGTGGTTGTGTTTTCTAGGTTGAAGGATTTTATTATTTGCCTTTTTAAAAGGTGCAGTCCTATTTAAATCATGTTGTGGTGGTGTAGTCATATTATTTTTAAGGTTATAAATGTTGTAGTTGCTTATTTTTTCCTGGCGATTGCTGGATGTAGAGTATGAGAATTTAACAGTATATTTGTTAAACATTTGGTGGTATCTGTGGTTTGGTGGAAAATGTTTATGTAGAATTTCAAAGAATTTTTGGGGGATTTGTCCAATAGTTTGCAGGTTGAAGGGTGCGTTGTACCATATTATGTTTCTTTTGAGGTTTTTAGTTAAGTTCTTATTACCACTTATATTATTGTGTTGTCTTCTAGAAGAATTCCTATGGTTAGTATCCTTATTTGTGGAATTTGGTAAATTACCGTGGTTGTATTTGGTGTTATTTTGGGGTAGATTATGAGATTTTGAGCGCTTGGTATTCATATGTGGGTTGATAACATTGGTCATAGATCGTGTAGTAATAGTTGTTGTGATTTTTCGGTTGTTTGGTGTAATAGGAATAACCACTTTAGGTATTTGTTTCAATGGTATTTTCAATGGTATATATATGTATATATAAGTTTTAATATAGATGAGATTCTACAGGACTAGAACTGTTTGATACTTTAAAAATCATCAGGAATCTGGCTGTCCAAAATAAATGTTATATATATATATATATATATATATATATATATAACATTTATTTATATATATATATGTCCAAAATAAATGTTATATATATATATATATATATATATATATATGCGTGTCTGTATCTATTTGAGGCAGATCCAGGTGGGTTCCTTCAACGTTTCCTAACTCAGAATGAAACCAGAGAAAAAGTGACAACCCATTCAGTTGAAACAGCCCTCCTCACCTGCTCCAAAGAAGGTCAAGTTTCTTTCATCTGCAGGGAAACTGTTGGGCTCGGTATTTTTGGTGATGCTAAAGGCATTGTATTTATTGAATACCTTGAAAGGGGCTACAGCATCAATGAAGAGAACTATGCTAACTTTCTGATGTATTGAAAGGTTATCAAGACCAAACTCCCGAGAAAGCTTACGAAACGTGCATTTTTTCATCAATAATGCTCCAGCACACAGGTCCTTGGTTTCAATGGCTGCTATGCGTGACTCTGGCTTCCAACTGGTTGTTCACTCTCCCTATTCTCCAAATGTAGCCCCAACTAACTTTTATCTGTTCTCAACATGATAAACAATATGTGTGTGTGTGTGTGTGTGTGTGTGTGTATGTGTGTGTGTGTGTGTGTGTGTGTGGATGCATATATGTATGAGAAGGAAAACTCTCATATGAAACCTACGAGTTGATGGGAACCAATGATTACCCAGTGTATTGTGGGTACTTTATTTTATCGACCCCGTAAGGATGAAAGGCAAAGTTAACCTCGGCGGGATTTGAACTCAGAATGGCAAGGGCCGTAAGTCTTTGCGTCATTTCATAGCGTCCGACCCTCTACCGATACTGCCAATCCACCGCCCTTGTATAATAATTGTTTCTACTTTTGGCACAAGGCCAGCAATTTCCCAGTGTATTACTGGTACTTTATTTTATCGACCCCGTAAGGATGAAAGGCAAAGTTAACCTCGGCGGGATTTGAACTCAGAATGGCAAGGGCCGTAACTCTATGCGTCAATGCATGGCGTCCGACCCTCTACCGATACTGCCAATCCACAGCCCTTGTATAATAATGCCACCTACACAAATTACATAAATTTATAGGACAATTATATAGATATGTAGATATGTAGATATCTTCAATATATTCAATGTTTATATATCTATTGTATTCCTCCATTAATCTATTTTCAGTCGTTTCTATCATGCCTTCCTATCTCCATGGCGAATTACATGTTTATTATTAATATTTAGAGTTATTTCCCCGTAGAGTTGTCTCCGCTGTTTTTAAAATCCATACAATACTTTTGAGAATGCTCTAAATGTGTCACATATATATGTGTGTGTGCACGTGTGTGTATGTATATATATAAACACAGACACATACAGACATTATATATATATATATTTCTTCATCATTATTTTCCATTTCTTCTTCTTCCCGCTTTCCTCTATCTTTCTATTTATCACACACACATATATATATATATATATATATATATATATATACATGCACACGCACACACACACACTCACACACATATATATATATATATATATATATATATATATATATATATATATATATATATATATATATATATATATATATACATTTACCATAATTATACGATTTTAACGTGTATATAGGCTCGATTTATAGGACTCTCAAGGGTGATTAATTTCATTTGAGATAAACAAGTCATAAAATAGATAACTTTAATTAATAGCAGATTCTACTGATAACTAAATTATAGCCTTAGCTATATCAAACATATATCATTAAATGTTCTAATAAACCAAATAAGGTATCATTATGTTTTTAGAATTCTGTTGTGTGTTTTCACTATTGTATGCCATATTATTGTATGTCATCTTATCTGAGCCTTTCCAGTAACAACACAGTTCCGACAATAATAATTATTTCTATCAGTAATAGCAGAGAAATAATAATTTTATTTTATTTCGAATATGACCTATTGTGTAGTGTTATTTGTGGTAAAACGCACCTACATTTAAATAAAATTTGAAGTTTGCTTTTTTTAGTGAGACTTGGGTAGTAACGTATCACAGAACGTCGTTGAACATTCGGATATCTTAAACTTCTCTCTCTCCCTACCTCCCCCTCTCTCTCTCTCTCTCTCTTTCACCCCCCTCCCTCTCTCTCAGTAAAAAGGCGACTAAACTTCTTTTAAGACACCTTTCTCTGCAAGACACACAACATTATATAAAATTAAGCGACCATTTTGAAACAACTGTTTACTTGGGATTGGTTTATTTACGTGTCTTATCATCTTGCAGCTTAGTATTATCAGGCAGATCGAATTAAGTATTTGGTTAGCTTTCACAGTTCTGGTCAATTTGTGTGTATAGTGATCATCCAGCTAGAACCTATTACCTCCATTTTTAGGAAGAAGCAGAGACTTTTAAAAGTATTTCGCTTCTTTGGTTATGTGAAAAATGCAAAGAAGCTTGCACTTTCATTCGCCGTTTGTTTTGCTAAACCGTGAATAATATGTTTAGCAAATGATGAATATGTTTCATAATGATACACATTATATTCTTAATAAATGATTTATTCGAGGGTTCTGAAATGATCAATAGCCGAAATTTCGAATAACAAATATCAGTTCGGATTGTAAATATCATCATTGATTTAAAGTAACCACGTAAGAACTGATGTGATTTCAGTGAGAAAATAAGAGATTACAATCAATAATGGCAGCTCTAAGAATAGAAATCCAAATTATTCTATTTACGCTGAGTTTCTCAGTCTATATTTCTATAAATATTTCTATAAATATTTCTATAAATATTAACAATGTTACATGGTCTACTTGATAACGTGTTGTGTTAGTAACTCTTTCAAAGATGATCGTTTATAATAAACTAAACTAATCAACATTCCATTATATAATGTTATATCATCATAAATGTATCTGCAACTTTCTCGAACATGATTCTATCCGTATGGATTAATATATCATCAATACGATATCACATTTAATTCGTAATATCTGTATGTTGATAATTAATATTCCCATCTCACTGCTAAATAGATATTTGATTTGCTGAAGCTACATTCTAGGCAAGATTACCTAGCAATTTCTTCTAACAGTTAGCCTTTCAGTAACATATATATATATATGTACATATATATATATAACAACTAGAAATTGATTAACATATAAATAAACATATGAAACAATCACAGGGGATAATTTTTACAAGCCTTTCTGGCATGACACCCATAATTTTGATTTAGATTAAATTCATTTTGATTTATCTTAATTTTGGATATATATATATATATATATATATATATATATATATATATATATATATATATATATAATTTAATTCTGACGACGATTTCAGACGTCTCTGTCGAGCTCGTCTGTCGTTGTGAAACCTTTGGTAAATGGAATAATTGTCTAATGTTGTTTATTACATAACTAAATAGCTCTGTAGCCTACATAGAGCACTCTGCTTTCCTTTACCTTTCCTACGGAAACATTTTATATATATTTATATGTATGTATGTATTTATGTATGTATGATGTATATATATATATAAGAAAATGAGTTGTTTTTTAAGGAAAAAAACGAGATGTCCTACACGAGTCAACGTCGATTTTTTTCCTTATATATATGTGTGTGTGTGTGTGTGTGTGTGTATACATATATGTGTGTGTGTGTATATATATATATATATATATATATATATATATATATATATATATATATATATATATATATATATATATATAGTCGTACTAGACGTAAAGCACTGTATGGTGTGTATTTCTTCAAGTATTATCAATACGGAGTGTCAAACGGAGTGTCAACATTATAAATGAGACGCTTTAAATGTACCTGCTGTATTTTATAATCCTGTTCTACGTATTTCGAAGATGTCAAAATCATTACATAATAGTTTTGCACCCGTCAGATGAAAACACGTCAAACGGTTATCACGAAATCCCTTCGACATCTTCGATATACGTATAACAGGATTATATAATAAATTATATAATCCTGTTATACGTATATCGAAGATGTCGAAGGGATTTCATGATAACCGTTTGACGTGTTTTCATCTGACGGGTGCAAATTACCTTTATGAATAACTTTCTATATAATATGCTCAGTATTTTCACTTTATGCAATAACCTCTTCACAACACCTAATATTTTGATATCTGTATAATATAATATCATTTTGTCACTCTTGCTTTTCAATATGATGTCACTGACACTGTCAATAGTAATGTATCTTAATGAATGTTCTGAGGACTAGGATTATAATTACTTGTTTAAACATCGTGTATGCTCCGATGAATCCTAGAGAGTTGTCTGGAAGAAACGATCGCCAGCAATTAAATGTATTAAGCATAAATTTGATTGTTTTATATTTTGTATATATATATATATATATTTTTTTTTAAGAGGAAAATAATGACTTCACTTGCAGTTGGTGTTCCAAAGAATTTGATTTTATAATTTTACAATTTGTAAAATTGTAAAATTATGAAATTAAATTGTTTAGAACAGCAACTGCAAGTGAAGTCATTCTTTTCCTTTTTTCAAATATATCTAACTGTACCAAGGATCTCACATATTTCTCTCTCTCTCTCTCTCTCTCTATATATATATATATATATATATATATATATATATATATATATATATATATATATATATATAATATGGAAAGCGAAGAATCAGTGATGTATTGAACCCAGATTTATTGCGTATTACAAATGTTTCTCCGATGTGCGAGGTGCGATCTGTTTGTGGATCGAACCTGACTCTGGCTTCTCAAGTTCCTCAGATACGTCTAGTGATTTCGAATATATATACATATATATGTACGTATTGTATATTTATTTTAAAATATCTTAAGGCCTTTCGCTACGCAATGTTTATATATATTGCAATGATTCTATAAAGGCATTCGAAGGAAGAAATGTTCAACATCCCAAAAGACATATACCTGCAATCATTCTAAGGTAAATCCTATGTGCCCTCCCCCACCCCTTTTTTTTATCATAGCATGCCCTTAAATTTCTAGTAGGGGTGTTTCAGTAGATTATAGTTTAATGGTTGCACCTTAATTTTTTAATTGAAAATTACTAAAAGAATTTTATTATTGAAGATATTCCTCCCATGATAAAATATTTAACTGACGTGATGCAATGCAAGGAAAAGATCAAACAGAATTTTCTTTTTAGTGAAACACAACCTAAAATATTTCTTAAATTCTCCTTAGTTAATAACCATGACAAGGACTCAAATCTGAAGATTGAAAAAACTGTCTAAAATATTCAGAGACGACTCAGAAAATTATAAACTGAAAGGATGAAGAAATGAACAAACGAATTCCGACGTCGCACAAAACACAGTGGCTTTGCTAGTTTTTATTTTAACATCTAAACAGCAATTTCTCTTTGAAGATTAATAAAAAAACAAGATGGTTCAAGGGAATTTAACATTTTATTTTTCAAATTCTGTTTGATGTTAAGAAAACACAGAAATGAAATTATTGGAGGGATAATTCAGAATGAGTGAAATGATTATTGAAAAGGCTTTGTTGATTGAGTAGAATCAGAAAGGCAGCATCTTTTGTTGAAAATCTTAAACTATTAGAAATCTAATAAACGTGTGCTCTTTTCAAATATCATCATTCTCTATTGACCGACTGTATTGAAGACGTGTCTAACACATATTAGTGTAGAGGTTCATATTCCAGTGTATTATTGAATGACCCATATATTTAGATTCCATGAACCCTACTAATTATTAGAGATTACTTAACATTTTACTGGTTTCAGTTATTAGACCATAGTCATACTTCAGCACCGTCCTATATTGTTTTAGTCTATTACATTGACTGCTATAAATAGTCAGATACTTATTTTTTAAATCTGGTATGACAGCTTTACAATGTTTAATATAGGTACCTCCGTGGACTTAAATACCATAAAACACTGCTACACACAAACAGAAATAGAAACACTCCCACCTGAATGCATAAAGTCTGCATGAAAACAGTTTTATTCTAAAGTAGGCCTGAAGAATAACCGCAACACTAACAGAATACATAAAAGTTGGATAAATCTCTTTTAGAACTTGCACAAGGACAGCAATTTTTCAGGAGGGGGGGAAAGTCGATTAAATCGATCCCAGTCCGTTACTGGTACTTTATTTTATCGACCCAATAAGGATGAAAGGCAAAGTTAACCTCGGCTGGATTTGAACTCAGATTGTAAAGACCCGTAACTCCATGCTGCAAAGCATGGCGTCCGACCTTCTAACGACACTGCCAATCCATAATGAACGCTAATTTAGAACGCCCATACTTTCTCAGTTTATACCATTAAATGGGCGTGTTTTGAATAGAAACTGTATACTATATTGAACCAATAAACTCGTTCGCTATCTTCTGCGGCAGTGTTTTCACAATTCTGTTTACTGGGACCGCGATGGATATTGGTACTTAAGATACTGAGGTTGTCTTTATGCAGGGATTTTGTTCCATCTAGATTTATTTCTCAACAAATAATTTTTTCAACACTAATAACGCATTATTTTTGTTACAAAATCTTAATTTCACCTGTGAGACTATATTTATGCAGGGCCACCATCCACTTCACTAACATTTTCAGAATCTATCTAAATGTTTATTTAGAGGTGTTATGCATTTTCATTTTATTTTCGCAAAACGGGAATTGAGTTATACATAAATGATATCTACTTATTTCGAAACCTCTGTTTACAAACGATATACTTAAAACCTGGTTACAAACGATATACTTCAAACCTATGCTTACAAACGATATACTTAAAACCTATGCTTACAAACGATATACTTAAAACCTCTGTTTACAAATGATATACTTAAACCTATGAAACGAAGGGAAATATATATAAATTGACTAGTTCAAGCGGATCTATTGAAAACGAATTAAACTTTCATCTGTATTTCTAATAAGAGTTTTAATATGTATTTCTAAAGGTTTCATGCGTTAAGTCATTCAATTGATAAATGTATTACCACTTTATTTTATTATGAAATAATATTATATGTGCCCCACAATCTATTTAATTTTTGGTTTAATATTCTTTTAATTATGTTATGAATGTTATTTTTGTTTAAGAAACTCATTTAATGACACTTCTGTAATTCATTATAATTCCGTGCAATTATCCTCACCTGGGCAACAAACTGCTTCTATTACAATGCACATTTCCATTCTCTCTTTATTACAACACACTCAATCATTACTTGTTTATTACCCTGTTGTTTTCGTGTAGGTGTTTTACAACCAAGTAATGTGTATATATTATAGAAATTATATTAATATTTTAATAAATAACGTTTAATCAACTTCCTCCAATCATATTCATTAAATTTATCAAATTACTGAAATACTTTTACACTAAGTAGCTTTAAGGTAATCAATATGTTGGTGTCGTTATTGTTCATGTAGTTTTTTTATTGTTTTCTATTTCTTTCATTTTAAATGCGATAATACGAAATAACTAAAACTAATTGAATTTAATTGCTTCATATAAATATAATTGTGTGCAATGTAATTAACGAGATTCCCGCTGACATAACCAATGCACCTTCCTAAACATATTTCATATAAAGTGAGCTATTCATTTGCCGTTTACTGTTTTCAAATACACGTTCCATCTATTGAACAAAGGAAATGTTTGAAAACATTCCATAGATTTAACATTCATTTTACATGAAAGAGAAAAGTTAAGTCTACAAACATTCGTTCATATGAAATAATTCCAAACTGCCAGAAGATATTTACTATTTCGTTGTATCTATACTATCAAAACATCAATATTTCAGTGAATCTTGTATAAACCTGTATCAGTTGTCTGTATATCAATGTCATAGCCGAGAACCACGAATATGCAATTAACTACAGTATTTTTCTAAGCCTTCCATCACATATTTAACATTCTCCAAGAATTAATTTACAGCAGTCTTTCCTTCTTTCCTATGACGTAGTCATATGTTCTTCTGTCTTCATGTAATTTCATTTCACTTGTAACATTTTCAAATATCATAATTATTCATAAAATTAGTGGTTATCTTCATTGAACCTGCTTGTAATTTCTTTCTCTAGGGCCCATTGCATTTTATTTCAGTTTGTTATTTCATTTGGATATTTATTTGGTTATTTTTCCTTTTCGGTTTTGTTTCTCATATCCACTTTCTGAATTATTTTTAAAATGTTCCTAATTACACTTTCTGTTTAGGCTTAAAAGTCTCGGGATTGTGAAAGAGGAAATTCTTATAGAAGTTATCCTTCGAGACATTAGTAAAGGGAGAGATAAAAGACTACATCACTTAAAGAAAAATACAGAATCAGAATCGGTAAATATTATTAATAGAATTCCAATAACACATCATATAGCTCCACTTGGCGCTAGATAATACTTAGTTTCGCTATTGCTTGCTTATATATAATATATATATATATATATATATATATAGTATATAGTATATAGTATATTTATATATATAGATATACATATATATGCCAAGTTTACATGGAGTGAATCAGAAGATAGTTAAATAAGAAACTAAACGAAATTAGATGAGCCTTGTAGAAATTGAACATAACAGAACCATTAAGTATATGTGAAGTAATATGATGATTTAAAGATTTCTATGGTCATATATATATGTATATAGATATATGTGTATATATACATGTGTGTATTTAGATACACTAATCCCCGCTTGCGAAAGTATGCCCACATGAATGAAGTAGATCAACTCATACATACATCCACCCATTTGGGCCTCCATTTCCAGCAACATTCACTACCTAATACCACTTTTCACGTTCTTTAGTTCAGCAACATACCTGTCACTTCCATTTCTCCCTCCACAGTGACAGTCCTACTCTCATGTGATGGTGATGATTATTATCATTAGCAGTAGTAGTTCTTTACTGAGACATGTCTAATTGTTATATGTACCAATCAAAACCATTGAAGGAACAAACTTGCGTAAAATTGGTGTGATACTACACATAGTATAATATGGAACATATAGTACTCTGCCATACTCGACAATGTAGATTGCGTTATTCTTATATAATATGAATAGGTTTCCTTACAGGAGCATGTTAATAATTCTATATGCATCTGTATGACTGAGGTTGCATATACATATAGTATACACATATAGTATATACATATAGTATATACATATAGTATATACATATATTATATACATAACTATACACATTTGTTTCCTTTTCTATTGATTGATTTTGTCATCAAAGCAACTTTCAATTTAATTTCTGTTTTTCTAGTTGTTTATCGTTTGCGGGTTTTGATGTTTTCTGTTATCGCTTTTTTTATATACAATAAACCCGACAGATTTTAGTCGATAATGAAAATAGACAAGTTAAATTTATAAATTCGAAAACAGAATTTAGTTTTACTCAAATATATAGAATCATTTGTCTTGGTTTTGTTATATATTATCTTTTATTTTTTACTGTAGCAATAGAAGAGTGAAAAAAGTATGAAATTTGACAGTGTAGCCTTTAGAGAAACCAAACCGGAACGAGACAGTCTAGTCAATTGACGGTGACGTCACGGATTCAGATGTCGTCTAGTGTTGGAAACATTGGCGTTTATTTTTAGAGTTCTTTTTTAGGTTGAATATTTTTGAAAAAACAACAGTTAGCTCTTCCGTAATAATTATTCAGATATACTGATGCCACACGATGACTAAAGCCGTGACCTCAATGAGGTAAAAGATCTATGCATTTCTTCATTCGTTTTATGATAATTTGACTTAGATTGTGTTTTATGAATATTATTTTGACACACAACCTCTTTGCAACTGGTTTCATTCGGGGCGGTTGAACCTAGCAGACTACAGATTGAAAAGGAGAAATGCAAAAGAAAAAAGGAAAATAACCAGATAAGTTATTTCCTAAATTTCATGGATGTCTATAGATTTTCTATAATTTAGGACTGTGTATTCAAAATCACTGTTTCTGCTTTTGGCACAAGGCCAGCAATTATCTCAGTGTATCACTGGTACTTTATTTTATCGACCCCGTAAGGATGAAAGGCAAAGTTAACCTCGGCGGGATTTGAACTCAGATCATAAAGCGCCGTAACTCTTTGTTGCAAAGCATGGCGTCCGACACTCCACCGAAACTGCCAATCCACACTCAAAATAATATTCATAAAACACAATCTAAGTCAAATTATCATAAAACGAATGAAGAAATGCATAGATCTTTTACTGAAGAGGAATTTCAAAATATAAATTTGTCAGTATATTTGAATGGTTAGTGCCTCTAACGAAAATATATCTGCTCTAAATGTCAGTTTTATATGGATTAGTGTCGTGGGAACTGCGTGGTATGACATCATTTATTTCCATTTAAAATTGGATTTGCTATATGTTATTGCAATATCTGATGCAATTGGATTTGCTGGAAGTGTTGATAGCAATTGTGTAACCAATAATATGTCAGAAGCTACTTAATTGCATAGCCAACAGTCTACTCTCGTAAAACGAAAAATCTATTTTATATGTGCACAAGATTGTAAACAGTGCAAATACGTTAAAACCATATTGATGAATATTTTTGTAGCTTACATGTATAAAAACTTGTTTTCTTAGTTTAGTGGTTAGCTCGTAAAGTGATCGATCCCGGAACAACGCGATTGTAAACGTGAAGTCTTTAACATTAGCCACACACACACTACACACAAACACACACACACACACACACATATATATATATATATATATATATATATATATGTGTGTGTATGTGTTGTTAATATGGTTTCTGATTTAGGCACAAGGCCAGCAATTTTGGGGACAAGGTGAAAGTCGAATAAATCGACCGCAGTGTGGTACTTTATTTTATCCACTGTATAATAATGTTGTCTAGTTTAGGGACAAGA
>OZ024745.1:133738975-133758975 GCA_964016885.1 Eledone cirrhosa
AAAATTGCACCATCTTCAAATTGATAGAGTTATATATCAAGTTGATTTAAATAAGACTTCTGAGATAAGAACGCAAGGAAATAATTTCCAAGATTTCATGAACAATTGTAGATTATATTAATGAGAGAGCGATTAAATTAGACATTACTTTAAGACACTATCGTCGAATGCCGTTTTCATGAACAACTGCCAGAGAAATGCATTATTTATTATACAGGATCTCTGAAATTAGTCAAGAATAAACTTTTACAAAAAGGCTTATCAAAGCCAATCAGCTTATCGAAAGTAAAATTGACTATTAAAAAGTTATAACGATGCATGCGTCGTGGATTCTGCCAATTATTTCATGTTTTGTCACCATTGTATCGTTTGTGATACAGAATTACGAGGTTTTATATAAATGTAGAGCTAATTTATTTACAATAAAATTTATATTTGTTAAACAATATAATTGTGTAACTGAGATTAGAAATTTTATTGGAAATTATTTCGCTTTCCGTTTGTATTTCTTTGTCCAATAAATTGTAGAAATCTGTCTTATTTAAAAAAAAAAGACATGTATGTGTATCGTATTACAAAGGTTTTCATTTTTGGTTGAAAACACTTTCGTCTCAGACTACAAGCTTGGGGAACTATGCACGTATCCCAATCTATTCATTTATGTTTCTCAACAAAACAGCCTAACGAATCGTAGACATTTTTATTCAGGTTTTGAGCTGTGATTCGTTCAGAAGAAATATACCTGCTTGACATTGTTTTTATATTGTGTTAAAGCAATTCTGTTAGATTGGCAACTTTCATATGCATTACAGAAAGAGTACATATTCTATAAAAAACTAGCATTTTCGATTATGACCAGAATTTAAATCCATACAAATCATTTAAACTCATAGCAAGATTCTCAAATCAACTAAATATTGCAAAAGGCAATTGCATATTTCCGTTATTCGTGTCGCTCTAAATATAGGATATATCTGCTGATTTCGATATAACGTACGTCACCACTTAACTTTTCAAGCAAATACATGGAGAATATACATATTTTTGAGATGTACAGAAATACTTTTGATCTTATGTTAGGATTGTACATTACTTACTCATTCAATATATATAGCAAATTCATTAAAATAAACTAAATGTATTCCAAATCTAAACAAATGTTTTACGTACGGTTGTATTCGCCATTAACTATTAACATTTTCAACAATTAATACTAATTTTTCATATTAGTAAAAAGTCAAATAGTTTCAAGTTATTGTCTGTTGATATGATCACCATTATATTACTGATAATCATTTATTTGATTCGAAAAAGTTGAAATACATGTCATTTCGTGGGGAATGGAATTTAACCGGAAGGTGACGTAAGTAAATGAATTTTATCAGAGACATTCTAACGTTGCTCCAAATCTGCTGTGTTTGTAAAAAAACAAATATACTATATAGTTATAGTAGTTCACTTTATTCACACAACAATCAATTTATCATTAAATAAATGCTCACTCTATTCACTCCGGCTTGTGGGTTTAATAAATGTAACAAGTGTACATTTTTGACATATCAGTTGCTGTCTCGCGAGAATTTATCAACATCAATCAGTAACCTTTTAAAGCTCAGAATCAAAATATAGAAATCTGAGTGACATGGTTTTCATTCCTGTGGACTAAATATAATCTATGTTGTAGCTTCATTTAATTAGAACAATTGAATAAAGTTTTAACCGTACAAAGCGTGGAACATTACTGCAGCGATGCAAATTATGTGTTGCATAAACCATGTTTCTAATTAAGACTAATCAATTGCTAGATTTTAATATATATTTTAATCAAAACCACATCAAAATTGAAACTTATATATGAACTATTTAGTTAAACTTGAATCCAAACTTGTATTTAAACTTACACATATTTCTCTTCCAAATCTATTAAAATAAGTGTAACAGTGTCTGGAAGTATGGTTAACGTAGAAACAAAGTCAGTTTTCCTATTTTTAAATTTCTATTTATTGATAAGATGTTCTTCATTCCTGATTAGGAAGACTGCTTAATATTCGAGGTTTTTCTGTCGGTCACAACACTAAACGGAAACAGAAAGGGACACTAAGAATAACTGTCAGGAGAAGGAAATAGCTTCAGCTTAGTATAACCGAACAAAATTGACGTTTATTCAATACTTTTCTCTCTATCCAAATGCATGTTTATGTATGCATATGGGTGCACATAAATGTGTGTGTAAGAATGCTTGGGTGAACGGATGCGTGTGTCTGTATATGTGTATCTATTTATACCTCTCTTTTTGTATATATATATATATATATATATATATGTGTGTGTGTGTGTATGTGTGTGTGTAAGTATCTATACGTACATACATATATGTATATATACATACATGCACACATATATATATTTTTTTCCATTTATATATATATATATATATATATATGACGATTTTGATCGATCAATGAACTACACTAATATTTGGTGAAACGTATTCATAGCTATTGAGGGATACATAGAAAGGAATATAAATACGTTTTGCCAGGTATCTATGTATAAATATTTTTTCTTAAATTTGTATGTGTTATTTTGTGTATGTATCTCATTCAATACATATGTATATATGTCAATCAGTATTACATATATATTATATATATACAAACACACACACACACAGACACACACACACACACATATATATATATATATATATATATATATATATATATATATATATATATATATATATATATATATATATATATATATATATATATATGTATGTATATATATATATATATATATATATATATATATATATATATATATGTATGTATATATATATATATATATATATATATATATATATATATATATATATATATATATATATTATATATATATATTACCTGTTCTAATAACCTGTTCTAATTTTTTTTTTCTCGGCTGAACTCTATCAGTATTTTAATTAAATTCTGATGACACCCACCGTCTATACTCACTAATGGCAAATTAGTGGCAAATAAAATGATTTGCATTATGTAGCATAACGTGGGTAGAAACAATTGTCAGTTATTAAATGCCTTAAACTCTTAAATTCTTTGCTTTGTAAACAAACTGTAACAATATAACAGATCTGCTTGATCTTCTCGTTGCATTGGGCTAAAATACACTTAGTCATTGAGTAAAATTTACTCTCATTAATAATACTATTACATATATATATATATATATATATATATATATATATATATATATATATATATATATATATATATATATATATATATATATATATATATATATACACATATATATATATAAATAAATAACAGATTAAAGTTTAAGCAAAGAATCGCTGCTTTCACCCTTAACGGGATCTTCTGAAATTAAACAAGATCAATCTGTGAACGCAGAAGTAAATATTTCGAAAAACGTTGCAACCGAAGGAAGACAGGAAAACGATACTTTGGTTCGTGGAAACGTTCCCTGGCAAAGAACGGAAGAAAGCGAAGATAATACGTGGAGCGATGAGAACAATTTCACGCAAAGACAAAACCACGTTTATGGTATAAATGGAGTCATTAGACTAATATTCTATTTAGGAAACCGAATGATTTTCGGCTTCGGAGTTAGGAATAATGTAAATAAATTTGTTGAACGAAAATAACAGAGGTTATTAAAATCATAAAAGTAATAATAATTAAATATATACATACACATATTTATACACACGCCATATATATGCATGCACATACACATATACGCGCGTACACGTTGGTGTGTGTGTATGTTTATATATAAATTCATATATTTATATATACATATATACATATATATATATATACATACTATATATATATATATATATATATATGTGTGTGTATATATATATATATATAATATGTATATGGAGAACTCTTCTATGTCTTATATATTACTTTTATAAAACAATTGTTCAATTGACCAACTGGCTTTCCACAAGAACAAAGAGATATTTAAAGAACCAACGATAAGGCCGATAATAAACCAATGAAATAAACGAATATGACCGATAACGAACCAATGAGTGAATACCGCGGACTACCACGTTGATGGAATGTGGTAAATATAAGGAATTGGGAGGGATTTATACATCATCAGAGACGAGCTTGTCTATTGAAGCATATCTGAGGATCATTCGATTCCAGAGTCAGGTTCGATCATTAATAGATCGTTCCTCGAGCTGATTGACAGTGAAACATATGTAATATGTTATTAAATATATTACGATGCAACACTGATTCTTTGTTCCTTTGTTCTAATACAATTGATACTCTGCTCTGCAAGAGCATCGAGTGCTCACCCTGCATACCGCCTACGGAGGCATTTGGCTTGCACACAACACCAGTGTGTGTGAGTGCGTGTGTGTGGGGGGGGGGGGTATGTGTGTGTGTGTGTATGTGTGTGTATGTATGTGTGTGTGTGTGTTATAAAGTGAAATGACAGGAGGCCAAATATGTTGAATTTCCTCAATTTTATTACTGTTGCGTAAGAAACCGGTGACCTCATCAGGTGTGAATTGTGTAATAGGTGTATACCAAGGGAATAGTGGTAGCTTTAAGGAAACAAGCAAAGAAAAGGTGTGTGTTATGTTTTTGACTCAGAAAAGGACATTGCTCGCCCGCTTCTGAGTATATATATATATATATATATATATATATATATGTGTGTGTGTGTGTGTGTGTGTGGAGGGCAAAGATGTAGGTAGTGATACAGACAATGATATCCTTTTGTAACAATATGATTCTTCAAGTTAAATCTAACTTCATCAAACCTATTAACACCGACTCCTTCTTGCAATACAATTAAATTCTGTATAAACTGTTTCTGCTGCGAAGTCTCTCATAGATATTTCTAAATACAGCAAACCCCATTACTGTCAAGTACTTCGTAATAATACTCACGTCTGAGAAATCTAAACAGAATTGCCAGCCATTTCAGCATTCTCAGAACAACCGTCATGCCATATCACGAATATTTACACATTCCCTCTGCAATTATCTGCTCACATGTCTTCATATCTATTATTAACAACATCTCCAGTCAAAAAGACATGGGAGAAAACGAAACTGGATAGAGGAATAAAACTGGAAAATAACCCCAAATCCTGCCAGACTAAACTTCTGAAGTAAGCTTACACATATTAATACACATGACTAAACAGAGCAATATGCTCAACGACTGGCCCTCAATAACCTCTCCCCCATATGTTTTTCTTCAACTCTGCTTTGGTTGTTACTTTAATCTCACCATTAGAGCAATGTTATGGCTTGTTCCATGGGCTGTTCAATTTTATTAGCAGTACAATGTCATGCTTGTGTTTTAAGAATGCTACCCGTAAACATAATTACCCGGCAAGAGAACATTGTAAAACATCCAGCATACAATATGTCTGGCAATAGAACAGCACAAATCTGTATTTATCGAACACCAATAACTACATGACATTTTCTCCGCTGCCCTGTCTCGTCTGAATTGATATTAATTTTATATTATTATTTATACTTCCTATATGTTTCATGTACTTATTTCTATGTATATTAGATTGCATTATTTTGGTTGCAATTATTTTGGAAATGTGGATTGGCAGTATCAGTAGAGGGTCAGACGCCATGCTTTGCAGCATAGAGATACGCCCCTTTAAGGTCTGACTTCAAATCCTCCCGAGGTTAACTTTGCCTTTCATCCTTACGGGGTCGATAAAATAAAGTACCAGTAATGCACTGGGATAATTGCTGGCCTTGTACCAAAAGTAGAAACAATTATTGTGGATAGGCAGTATCGGTAGAGCGTCAGACACCATGATTTGCAAGAATCATGGCCCTTTACGTTCTGAGTTCAAATCCCGCCGAGGTTAACTTTGCCTTTCATCCTTACGGGGTTGATAAAATAAAGTAACAGTAATGCACTAGGATAATTGCTGGCCTTGCACCAATATAAGAAACAATTATTTTAACTCTACCCCAAGGAGTATATCGAATAGTTTATTGTGAAATATCTGTATTAAGCTCTTAGTTTTGAACCTTTAGAAATATATATTGGTACAATAGATATTATACATAAACTATATACGCATAGCAAATTCCATTATACACCAAATGCTCTAATAATTCAAAACTGTATTTATTGGGCTGCTACATGTTTATAAATCTCTTCTTATCGACCATCGAAACACTACGCAGCGCGTCTCGAGTAATATTTATATGAGTTTTAATATTAATATTCACTCATCCAAAAATGTTTCGTATATATAAGACATAGCATTGATTATATATATATCATTATTTAATATAGAAATGGCTTCTACAGGACTAAAACTGTTTCATTTATATGAGGATTCCCTGATGATTTCATACGAATGAAATAGTTCTAGTCCTGTAAAAACAATTTCTTTATTAAATAAAGATGTTTAAACTCTAATAATGTATTGAATAACTACTTTAACGGTGGTGATTCCTCGATTTTACTAGGGATCTCTCTCACTCACTCTCTCACTCTCTCCCTCTCTCCCTCTCTCTCGCTCTCTCTCTCGCTCTCTCTCTATCCACACACATACGTATATATATATATATATATATATATATATATATATATATATATATACATATACATATATATACATATATGCATATATATACATATATATATATATATATATATATATATATATATATATATATATATATATATATATATATATATATATAGATAGATATATAAATATATAGATATATTGTTATGCTTGGGGAGGGTCATATTATTGCAATAATATGACCCTCCCCAAGTATATATATATATATAAATATATATATAAATATATAGATATATTGTTATACTTGGGGAGGGTCATATTATTGCAATAATATTGCCAGAAATAATTAAACACACTCACTGTTTGGTTGGTTTTCGATTCTGTATCTTTTATATCTCTATAGTTAACTTATTTGGCAATCAATGTTTATCATTGATTGACTAATGGTTAAAAATACACATATAAACATATATATATATATATATATATAGTCAAAGTTCTTTCGTTGCACATCTACAACATCATCAATGGTACTATTATGTTTCCTCCCACTGTATTGTTTTGTACTGTAATGTCTGCGCCATTTTTTTCTTTCTTTTTTTATTTATTTATCCTTGTCTATATATATATATATACGTAATTATTCAATACATTAGTAGAGTTTAAATATCTTTATTTAATAATGAGATTGCTTTTACATGATTAGAACTGTTTCATTCGTATGAAATCATCAGGGGATCTTCATAGAAATGAAACAGTTTTAGTCCTTTAGAAGCCATGTTTGAGGAATAATGCCTCTATCCGAGCAAGTAAACTAAAGTTGTATCGCATCTAACAATAAATATATTTTAGTGAAATATTATATCTATTGACTTACTGCATTTGGTGTAGATTTTAATGTTATACAAATTATATGCAGTATTGAATATAAAAATATGATACATGCTGAATGATCAAACTATATTTTCAGTTTATCGATTCCTTTGAAAATCACTAAGATTAATTGCCTTGACACACCGACCAAATATAGAAAAGCTATGACAATGAAGCAATATCGGAATGTTTATCTTACTACTTGCTGAACATCGTAGACAAAGGGGGGAGTCGGCACCGTTAACAGTCAATTCAACAACTTTACATCATCTAATATTATTCTTCTGAAACTATTGATCTTTTATGCTAAATTGAACAAATATTAAACGCAGTGGCACAACAGTTAAGATACTTCCATTTGAGAAAACAAAGCTAACTTCTTACCGCATTCTCCTCTTCCTCGAGGAAACAGCCTGAGACCGTACTTTAACCTGTTATATCGTGCTTAGTAACTAATTATTTTGTAAAAAGAGATATAGTGCAAAGATGGATTCAAGTATTATTGAGAGAAAGTGACTGACAGATGTCGCTAAGATTACCATTGAAACTGGTAGACTGGCAGGTGTCACTAAGATCACCATTGAAACTGGTATCTGACAGATGTCGCTAAGATAACCATTGAAACTGGTGTCTGACAGATGTCGCTAAGATCACCATTGAAACTGGTGTCTGACAGATGTCGCTAAGAAACTGGTAGACAGTCAAAATTGTCAGTCTGTACATTTCAACTTGTCCTATCTAATCGGTATTTATGCTTGATACATACACACATACACACACATACACACATACATATGTGTGTGTGTATGTATGTATGTGTGTGTGTATGTGTGTGTGTATGTGTGAGCGTGTGTGTGTGTATACATATACATATATATATATTATCGTTTTGGAAGCCTCTACAATGCAGATGGGTAAATCTCCGGCTAACAAAACCAGGTGGTAGTGAAATGAGAGAGAGAGAGAAGTAGGAAGAAGCATAGAGAGAGACGTAGAGAGCGTGAAAGAAGGTAAGAAAGGCGTAAAAAGACAAGAGATAGAGTTTCCTCGAAAGCGATTTATTGGTCCCTATATTTCGGATAGGAGAATATTTTAAGACAATACAAAACCAGAGATACTATGTATATACATTGCATATGATATTTCCATATTTTTGGGGGCATCTAGTGAACTTACATTGATACAATTTGAACTCAAATCACCAGAATGACCATTAGTACAGCTTCTGGCTATCCCTATTCATAACTTCTCATTAATCGGATCAGCACAACACATGTCAGGACAGCCCATCATCTCCATCGATCAGGGGTATTTATTTGCTGAGCATTAATACATATTTTCCTTTAAAGGCCAAGGAACACATGGACCAAATGTTTAATTTCCATGGTAAAGAGAAAAAAATATAAAGACATTTGTGTAAATGATTTAAAGACATTTGTGTTAGTGTTGTCTAGTACCAACTAAGCTCTAATTCAGGGAATCTATAATTAAAGACATTTCAGTTTGAAGATATGTCGCCTTTGTGTATCTAGCTTTACTTTGTCCTGTTTCATCTTTTTTCAAGATGGGGAGTGATTTGTCAGACCTAATCAATTGTGGCTGCCATGTTGATGAAATACATCAGAATACATTAGGTATATTTTCATTTACTATCCTCTCAAATATGATGCTATTTGTGGCTTGCCCAGGATGTGACTGTGGGGACCCGACAGTGATAAATGTTGTTCAGGATTACCCCTCAAACGTTTTCCATGCGGTCTGGAGGCAATCCATAATACTACGACACACAGTCTGGCTCACCTGTCTCAACCTGCCTCTCTACTTACTTTTTATGTCATACGACAAGAAGAAAAATTACCTCCTCTTAAGCTTCCCCTCACACTAATATCTGTAGTGTCGTTGGGAAATTCTTGTTTGCTTCAATTCTTATTACATACACTATTGTTTAATAAACTGAATATTCTGATATATTAAGTCAAATAATCGAAGTGAATATGACTGAAGGAAACTTTTGTGGTTTTGAAAGCTTTACAGTTTTCAGTTCTATTTCTAATCTTTCTGTTAGATAACCCACCAATGTCGGCATTGCTTTTCCTCCGGTTGTTGACGATACAATAGGTGACATAACCATACCCTATATGATTATATCGACAATGTTCTCCTAGTTCTTACTAAAAGGTTAAATCAATATTTTCGAAATTCGGCTGTAGAAACGCTGCCTTGATACAATTTATTGCCTCAGTAGTTCTAGTACATTACGGATCTATTTTGCTATTTATTTCTCTGGGGGACCATATATGACATACTAGCATTATAGTGTAGTGGCTTCGATTGAAATATCACCTTGATAAATTTTAGACTAGTGTTCAGTCAAACGATATCAAGAATAAGTACCAGTAATACTATAGAGCGTGCTCCTGTATATTAATACTGTATATACGTACGTTAAATATGTAATATGATTGATATTACGTTTTTAATATTGAACCAATCTTTATACTTTTTTGTCATGTATACAACAATAAATTAAAATCAGTGATTATAACTTCGAAAACAAATTTCTGAAATATTTAGAATTAATTGTGAAAATTTGATAAATCGTAGCAAATTCTTTGTGGAGAACGTCAAAATGTGAATGAATATTAATAGGAACTATTCCGACATTTGCTGAATATGGCAACAGATTGCTTTATTGTGTATTAAAAGTTATTCATAAGATATTGATTATTTCGATGATTAATTCTAAAACTCATGTGAGATATTTGACATTAATTATGCTTTATATACTCAGATAGTTATATTTCGTTTATTCTTATATACCAGAGAATATTATGAGACAAAGTTTATAGTTAAGTAACCAAGTTAGAAATCAGCGAATGATAATGAAACAATGCAGTGTGCTATATTGCTATTTAATGAGGTAGATAATTGATAGGGTGTGTAAGTGGCTTTTCCCCAATCAGGTGGACCATTAAACTCTCAGGAAATTGAACATTGGATGGCGGATGAGAAATTGAAAATAACACAATAGAAAGATAATAATATAGCATAAAGAAGATTGAAAATATTGCAATAAAGTTTTGCTTAAGAGATGGAATATAGTGAATTGGCTGTGAACAGACGACAAATGCTTACTAGACTGAATGACAATTTGCCAAAAGATCATCAATCATAAGAATATTAAATCATGTTGAGCTGGAAAACTGATTTCGATGGAGGCTAGCAATGGTGATGTCAGGAGAGTTGTTCTCAATTTATGGGGAATTCTAGAGAGGCGCCAATTTAAAGTTTGGGTCAGTAGTGAATACAATATTAAGATTAATACAAAACCCAATCTCTACTACAGCTACATAGTTTCAATCATTAAAACTGATCAATAAATGACATGAAGTATACTATTTAAAGCAATAAACACAAGTTAACTGTAACAACTATTTAAAAATAGTACATTTATTGTCTTATTTTACATATGTTTTTATCAAAACCATGAGGCAAATAGAATTTTATTTCTGTTACTGAGATATAACAGAGAGAAAAGAAGAGAAAGAGTGAGGTAGCAGGAGCGTCGGTGTCTACGTGAGTTGGTGTTTGTGTGTTTGTGTGTTGTGTGTGTGTGTGTGTGTGTGTGTGTGTGTGTGTGTGTGTGTGTGTGTGTGTGTGTGTGTGTGTGTGTGTGTGTGTGTGTGCGCGCGCGTGCGTGCGTGCGTGCGTGTACTTGTATCAGTGTATATTCACTTATTTGTTTTCCAAAGAAAAATTTAACATTGACTTTGAGTTTTCGGTGCTCTTACATCTTCTGACTGCGATTAAGTGTCTTTTATATAATTAGTTATGGTGTTTGGGCGTAGTTTTGTCACTAATTAATGGGTGGAGTAACTCTATTATATGTTAGGGAGAAAGAGGTTTTATTTTGGCTACAACTCAATAGCTGTACAAATATGTGTGTAAGAGTGTATACATATATGTGCTATGTGATTTGGGCTTTGTTTTGAAAGACGCTTTTAGATTGACTTATTTCATGTTATATAATAAACACTCGTCTAAAATATTGTAACCTATAAGATTTTGCCAAAACATAGCCTAAAATACACAGAAAATACACACACAAACATACATATATCTACATATTCGTATTCCCTTAAGCCGATACACATTAATTTTTAATAGACTAACCCCACTCACTAATAGGTGACAGTATCACGCTCAAATACATGAATATTCATATATTAAGACCTAAAAGATATGCGAGGTGCTCGTGAAATGGGATTGAAAAAGGTTAACGTTCGTTAATATGACAACAAAAATGTATTGTAGATATTTTGCCTTTGGTTGTTTAAAGGTCTACAAACATTAATCTCTGTATATCTTGTTGGTAGAAGACAATAAAAGACTTCCCATTATATAATTTTAAGATACAAACTTATTTGATCTTAAATTATAACAGCAACGAAAGCAATGTTTAAGTTTATATGAATGAAGATATTTAAATGTTTGGAATACTAATATCTTGACTAGTATATATAAGGAATGTTGGTAGTTATGAAGATGTTTTGGTGCGGTTAAACGTATTGAAACGGACAAGTGAGAGTAAATAAGAAGAATAGTCTGAAATTGGTAAAAATGTTTTATATAGAGGCATGGCTGTTCACTTGGTAACCCCATATCATAGTCTACCTTCCTGATACGTGCCACCTGGGGCTAGATTCTTCTACTATGTAGCAGCTGATAGACTAATTCTGTTTGACTGAAACTTGGTAGATTGAAACTTCATAAGCCCATCATATGAATATGAAGTTAGCTGGACATGCTCACCAACATCCAGAGTTGATACTGCACTCAGTGCTCCTCTGGGAGACCCTGCATGGACACACTGGAAGAGGAAGACCGAGGTTAACATATGTTGATGCCCTAAGGACAGACACTGGTCTCTTGGAGACGCAGGACGTCGCAGCGATAATGAGGGACAGAGAGCGCTGGAGAGAACTCGTCCATGGATCTCGGAAATTTTACCCACCCTAGACATATATATATATATATATATATATATATATATATATAGAGAGAGAGAGAGAGAGAGAGAGAGAGAGAGAGAGAGTGTGTGGGGGTGTATGTGGGTGTGTATGTATGCGTGTGTGTTTGTGCGCGCGCGCGTGTGGGGGTGTGTGTGTGTGTGTGTGTGTGTGTGTGTGTGTGTGTGTGTGCGTGCGTGTGTGTGTGTGTGTGTGTGTGTGTGTGTGTGTGTGTGTGTGTGTGTGTGTGTGTGTGTGTGTGTGTGTGTGTGTGTGTGTGTTCTGGTTTGTTGAGCACACAAGTTTTTCTTGGGGTTCTCACCAATCTTTCTCCATCATTTCTCCTATAGTGCACTACCACCATCTCCCCACTTACACTATTAAAACCAATCCTGATAGCTCCTTGCAAAAACAAGGAACAACAAATTTAGCTGCAATGAACTGAGAACAGTCCAAAAGGTTTGTCCCTCGTACAACCGGTTATTGTATCTGCTTTATCAGAAACTGAAATCGGATTTCCTCGCCGTTTCACATCTTCTGGTGTAATGTGCGATTGACTGTTTCTAGTACACTGCTCATTAGTAACAATAATAATGATAATAATTGTTTCTACTATTGGCACAAGGCCAACAATTATCCCAGTGTATTACTGGTACTTTATTTTATCGACCCCGTAATGATGAAAAGCAAAGTTAGCCTCGGCGGGATTTGAACTCAGATCATAAAGGACCGTAACTCTTTGCTGCAAAGCATGGCGTCCGACCCTCTACCGATACTGCCAATCCACCGCCCTTATATAATAGTAATGATAATAATAATGCGTATACATTTATTATTACTATTGTTATTGCAATTAACATCTATACAAAATGGCGCTGTTGCAATTATCTTATAAAGTAAACTATCAACAATTTCTATTATTATTCTTATACCTAAAACGTCTGGTTTGCAACTTTGCTTTGTATCTCAGTTATCGTCATCTGATATCACTAATTGTTTAAGACATGGCAAATATATTAACACTTTCCACATCTTTCCAAATCTGCCACAAAATATAGCCAGAGGTGTGTTATTTCTGTATTAACACAATTTCTTTCGTTTCTAACATTCAATATTGATAGGGTTTCAATATTAACATCTAAATATCAAAATGTCGATTGGACAATGTCACCGGGTTTGTTCGTGTAGTCAATCCAAAACAAATTATACATTTGTAACGGACGCATATTATTGATGGCTTTGAGCGGGAATATTAGAGGGACATATTTATGAAAGGAAAAACCGACAAGATTTGAACTCGAGAAACGTGATTTAGTACAGTGAATCATTTTCTCCGTTTTTCTTGCCAGTCCATACAAAAAAAAAACTTTTCAAGAGCAAATATTCATGAGAGTCGAGTGCTGTCAATTCTCAATTTTAAATGCTATAACAACAATTTATCCACAAGTTGTTTGGCTCCACTGATTTTCAGTTATTTAGGTTATCCTCAAATATAAAAAGTATTCTAAAAAAAAAGCGAATTACTATTTCATCGGCAATGTTTTTTTTTCTTTTTTTAACAAGCAAACGACTTAATAGCCACCATGTTTCTAGCATTTCATGGAAAATAACATGATGTATCTATAATTAATAAACGTAAATAGTCGATGAAATAGCGAGAAAAGTGATATGAAACAGTTTTTTGTTAGTTAATTATATATATATATAAATACATACAAACATATACATACATATATATATATGTGTGTGTGTGTATATATATATATATACATGCATATATATATATATATGCATGTATATATATAAATGTATATATATATATATGTTTATATATATATATATATATATATATATATATATATATATATATATATATATATATATATATATATATATATATATGTGTGTGTGTATATATATATATAATGTATATATATATATATATACGTATGTGTATATATATATATATGATGTAAACTCTTATTTGTTTGTCATTTTTCGTTTATTATAGTTCTCCTTGTTGTTCCGTGTGATATTATTTTGTTATTCCTGTTTATTTGCAACGATGTCGATTATTTCTACATTGTATATCTAACATGCATTGTCTAGCAGCTGGCGCCATTGTGATTTCTTCCATAAGAGATGTAAGGGCCAAGACCTAAATACTGTAATGATAGAAATGAACAGGTTATTTATTTTATTTTATTTTGTTTTAGTTACATTTAGTTTCGCTCTTTACCATAGACTGAAAGACTGAAGAAAAATGTTAAATTGTTGTTTAATATATTTTGTTTGTTATAATACTCCTCTAAATTATGCAACATGAATTTACCTTCTATTTGGATTTTTGTTGAAATCCCATATTATCTCACGTAAAAGAACAAGAAAAATAAATGACACACTAAAACTAGTCAAAATGTTTAAATCCCGAACTAATCTAAATTGAAGCAAATAATTACCATTATAATAGAAATCACTTAGCTATGGATAAATACTATACAACATGAAACATTAAACAGAATAATCGAACAGATCCATGTCGCCATTCTATTATCTTTCTAGTCCACATCAGTTTGATGTAAATAAACGCAACTATAAAACGTTCATGACTAATTCAGTATTTACTTAAGATCCTAAAAATACAGCGCTAAATCCCCCAGATAGATTTTCTGTTAAAAAATATATATTCCGATAACACAATAACATATTTTTTTACTAAAATGCAAATGTTATTGACATCCGAATTTAAAGCCAGCTTTACGAATTTATTTTCATACATAAATTTACGGGAGTTATTTTATGTAACCTTCCCATGCCTATAAAATCAATGAGTCATTTATAACCAGTTCCATTACAGGAAAAACGCAAATTATTTTGGCGAGCAAATAGAATACGACAGAAGAATTAAACATTTATTCACCATTTTATCGTCAGATATAGTTCCATATTTTAATACAAAAACCATAATTTGTATATATATATATATGAATATATAGTGTATTTGGTAATACACTGTATGCTTAATTAAAAGCATTTTGAAGACCTTACGCTATTGTTTTAAAGTATTGACTATGTCACTTCACTACACATAAACACAAACATCTATGTATATATATTTTCCGTGTAAGTATCTATAAATATGTGTTAATATACATAATATCATATATATATGTGTGTGTGTGTGTGTGTGTGTGTTTGTTTGTGAGTATATGTATGTGCGAGTATGTGTGTATAAATGTATTTGTATAAAGACTGTTCGTTAAAGAACAAAGTTCAGTAAACTCGGCAATAAGGTTTTTAATATTTTCATTTCGAAATTTTAAGATTATTTTCAATACATGCTGCACCTCTTCATTTTTGTTTTAATATTAGACAATCATGTGTGCTGTCATAGCTAAGGTGTTATCACTCACTAGAGTACCTAATTGAACACACAGATACTCTCAAAATCTTATTTGTTTCCCTTCCTTCCTCTTCTCACTCTATCTTTCTAATTTATTTCTCAATCTAATTTCTGATGAAGGACTAGTGTCCGAAACATAAAGAGTCTTTTCCTGCAATATCAAGCGCTAAACTTCGTCATTTTTTCTCTTTTGTTTACTTTGTTGTTTCCGTTTACCTATTGCATATAAATATATAGATATGTGTGTATGTATATATATATATATATGTGTGTATGTGTGTATCTGTGTGTGTGTGTATGTGTATAAATATATAAATATATATATACTATTTGCGAGGGTCATGTTGCCAAATTCAAAAATTAAGTATATATTAAATGGGTCATTGTTTGGCTGAGAGGGTGAACTGACTAAGCGAATTTCGTTGAAATCTGCGGTAGCTAATGGTCAACTTCCTTCGGACATGCGCCTGCGCAGACCGGTGGGGGTGAATTGGTACTCACAGAGGAACGGATGAAGAACCCAAAAGCACACACTTCGTCCGTTCCCACGTCGATTCAACTTGGATTGCCTCGGAAACATAACCTTATTATGTAACAAGCTGTCTGATGATGTCACGACACTCGCACACAGAACAGTGTGGCCAGTGTCGTCATTGAAATATATATCACAGCATTATTATTAAAGGACTTGATCATCTGAAACTACTTTGCTTTTACTTATTCGATATTTACTCCGTCACTCCTATGTGGAAAAAGTACGTTGAGTGCTTGAATTGAATTTCATCAATGTTTACCCTAAGTATATATATATATAGTTATAATAATAAATTTGAAGACTAAAATCCAAAGAGGGCTCGATAAGGATAAATATGTATCAAATATATAAGAACCCTAGAGCAAATACTTAAAATAACAGATTAAAGTTTCAGAAGATCAGTTAAGGGTGAAAGCAGCGATTCTTTGCTTAAACTTTAATTTGTTATTTTAATAAATATACATATACTGTATATATATATATATATATATATATATATATATATATATATATATATATATATATATATATATGTGTGTGTGTGTGTGTGTGTGTGTGTGTGTGTGTGTATATATATATATATATATATATATATATATATATATATATATATATATATATATATATATATATATATATATATATAAGTATTTATATAGATAGATCAGGTTTTACTAGTTAATATCAATAAGACGAATATTCACCTTAGTTTTCCACCCATACTACATAAGGAAGGTAGAGTATAACTGCATACACACATACATACATACATACATACATACATACATACATACATACATACATACATACATACATACATACATACATACATACATACATACATACATGGTGGCTGCCAACTCGTTATCGAGTACGGCCACTACTTTATATCCATGTAGGAGAACCCTTACCGATGCGCTGAACGAGTGTGACTTTTTAGTCCAGCCAGCGACTTGAAAACTCTGGTACAAACACTACACTTGTGACAATTATTGATACATAGTGCTGGGCCCATGGTACCATGTGACGACAAGTGCAGAGAGATCTCCAGATATAAAGCAATGCCTGTGCCGTGTTGTATCAGAGATTTCCTTCTCCTAGAATTCTGCCTTGACAAAGGCTAAGGGGTCATCTCTCCCGGTGATTTTGGATGGCCATTGACTCTTAAGAGCTCCTTTGACAGGTCAGGTCACCAGTTGGTGCTACTGGTAACATGCATCCCAGTACAACCTGTCCCATGATCGGGTCGTTGGCGACTAAACTGGCAACCCCACCAAGGTTTCTTGGTGAGGAGGGTGACTTTGGACATCCTGCAGGACTAAAAACATACATACATACATACATACATACATACATACATACATACATACATACATACATACATACATACATACATACATACATACATAAAGTTTAACACAGATAAGTGATACAGTAGGATTTATTTCCTGCATTTACATATGAATGTGCAATAGAGGAAGAGAGTGAGAGGAGAAAAATAGATTAGTAGATTCAAAATATGTGCAATGAAGAGAGAGAATTGGAACTGAGGAAAAAATGGGCAAAGAATTTTGAAGTGTGAAAAAATAAAGAAATAAGAGGGAAGAGGAGACACTAATGTTATCTGAAAAACATACTAATAAGAGAACATTAGAAACAATGTTGTTGATCATGATCAATATGGTTAACTTTCTTCATGGTGTTTTCCTGCCGTGTGTTCTAGGTTCACGTCAGTTGGGATTGAAGTTGTTGGTGATTTTCGCCCCTTATTTTTCTTTATTTTTAGGCACGTGTTATATGTTGTTTCAGATATCGATGTGAGGGGGGTATGTCTAATATCAGAGTAAACTCTGGGTTTACTCTGCTGCCAGACACATTTGTCCCTTCTTACAACGGAGCACTTATAATCGATATAAACGACATTCCAGTTTTGGCCACCCAATCTGGATGTATCTGAGACTACATTCTCCAATGTCTCCTTTTGTTGTAAAGGTGATTTAGCTGCTATTTCCAGAGACTTTTATACTGGATCACATCCCCCATAGACTCGCTGTGAGATTCTGTTGTTGACCACAGTGAAGGCGAGCAAATGTTTGTGGAGAAGATGTCTGGAGAAGACGTATTGTAGTTGATTTCTAGAGGTGCGTGTACCTGTTTGTGGTTCGTGTGAGGTGTTATGACAGTGGCAGTCCTATGGCGTCATCTCACATGTTGTGAGCAATAAACCTTCCCTAATGAAGGTTGATTATTTGGAGAGGGTGGAATATTGAGTTGCTGTGTGTAATCTGGGAGAGCGTGTCATCGATAGCAATACACGTGTATATGTGTGTGTGTCCGTATGTGCGTTTGTTTCCGTGTGTATGCGTGCGTGTGTCTGTGTGTGCGTGTGTGTGTCCGTGTGTGTGTGTGTTTCTGTGTGTGCGTGTGTGTGTCTGTGTATGCGTGTGTGTGTCCGTGTGTACGTGTATTTCCGTGTGTGCGCATGTGTGTGTCTGTGTGTGCGTGTGTGTGTCCGTGTGTGCGTGTGTTTCCGTGTGTGTGTGTGTCTGTGTGTGCGTGTGGGTGTCCGTGTGTGCGTGTGTTTCCGCGTGTGTGTGTGTGTGTGTTTCCGTGCGTGTGTTTCCGTGCGTGTGTCTATCTCCGTATGGGGGGGGGCACGTGTTGGTGTACCCGCGCGTGTTTGTGTGTGTGAGTGCGCACGCGCGTGTGTGTGCGTCCGTGCATGTGTGTGTGTGTAATATTTCACATTAATGTTCTTCGTGTCTCTGGTTATGTCCACCCCATTCCTTGTCTGTTGCCAGATTAGTTTTAAGGTGTTAACAACTGTAAACATTGCTATAAATATATTATAAGATTCCATGCGTCATTATAAGATTTTCCCAAATGTATGTGAGCGTAATTAAGGATTGAGATTTTCGTGCTGGGAAACATTTTTCTCTACTTGGAATCTACATCAGTCAACTAGTATTTTATATTATATTCAACATCAATTTATCCGACACGTTCATCATTTTTAAGACGGCAGTGAAAGATTTGAAGATGTGTCTGCCACTATCAACACACTGAAAAATCATGCGAGGTTTCCTTCATTAGATTAACTGATTATAAAACACATTTAGTAGTTACTAAGTATACAATAAACCAGATTTGTGAGAGTTGAATGTTAGCTTTAGGTATTTAATTTAATGCTTTAAAGCTATTAACACAACTAGCAGAAAAACCACTCTTCGGGTGGTTTTCTGCTAGCATGTGTAGTGTGCATATTGATATTATACGCAAATATATATATGTGCATATAGATATGATACATCAAATAAAATCGTAATCGACAATATCTACAGAAATTGAAGAGAATCTGTGTTACCCTCTCTTATGTAATCAGTAAAGTAATCCATGATACATTAAAAAAAGACGATATTATATATAAACTGCATTAGGAGAAAATTAGTGATGGAAATATATGAATGTCTATTTAAGCGATCGCTAACCGGAAGTGTTGACATTTGAACATTTTGAAGAAGTGAATCTTAAAATAAGTAACAATATTATTTATATTTAATCAAGAATAACGAAATTTAGTAGATAAATTATGTAATAATGGCGGTGGAT
>OZ024745.1:133766475-133851475 GCA_964016885.1 Eledone cirrhosa
CTACATTAGAGATGTGAATGGTTAACACACAAGTAACTACATTAGAGATGTGAATGGTTAACACACAAGTAACTACATTAGAGATGTGAATGGTTAACACAAGTAACTACATTAGAGATGTGAATGGTTAACACAAGTAACTACATTAGAGATGTGAATGGTTAACACAAGTAACTACATTAGAGATGTGAATGGTTAACACAAGTAACTACATTAGAGATGTGAATGGTTAACACAAGTAACTACATTAGAGATGTGAATGGTTAACACACAAGTAACTACATTAGAGATGTGAATGGTTAACACACAAGTAACTACATTAGAGATGTGAATGGTTAACACACAAGTAACTACATTAGAGATGTGAATGGTTAACACAAGTAACTACATTAGAGATGTGAATGGTTAACACACAAGTAACTACATTAGAGATGTGAATGGTTAACACAAGTAACTACATTAGAGATGTGAATGGTTAACACAAGTAACTACATTAGAGATGTGAATGGTTAACACAAGTAACTACATTAGAGATGTGAATGGTTAACACACAAGTAACTACATTAGAGATGTGAATGGTTAACACAAGTAACTACATTAGAGATGTGAATGGTTAACACAAGTAACTACATTAGAGATGTGAATGGTTAACACAAGTAACTACATTAGAGATGTGAATGGTTAACACACAAGTAACTACATTAGAGATGTGAATGGTTAACACACAAGTAACTACATTAGAGATGTGAATGGTTAACACACAAGTAACTACATTAGAGATGTGAATGGTTAACACAAGTAACTACATTAGAGATGTGAATGGTTAACACACAAGTAACTACATTAGAGATGTGAATGGTTAACACACAAGTAACTACATTAGAGATGTGAATGGTTAACACACAAGTAACTACATTAGAGATGTGAATGGTTAACACACAAGTAACTACATTAGAGATGTGAATGGTTAACACAAGTAACTACATTAGAGATGTGAATGGTTAACACACAAGTAACTACATTAGAGATGTGAAGGAGTATGTATTGGCGGTTAGGCACTGCCACTCATAATAGTAATGTTCGATTCTCAGAGATACGCAAGTTACTTTATTTGATGTTGTTCCAGTTCACTGAGCCGGCAAAACAAATTGTACGAGTAATCCAATGAAGGTCGCAACTTTCCATGTCATGACAAAAGGACACTGAGCAAAACGCCGTAAAAGATATCACATAGATATTACATAGTTTCTCGTACTGCGCTACAACATTACAGTGGCTGAACTACGAAAAATGCCAGTTATTGCAGATACCAATCGTATATACACACGTATATACGAGGGGGTGACGAAACGTTCTTGGCCTCAAAGGTTTCGCGAAAGGGAAGAGCTGTTACCTTTACAGGGGAGGTAGGACTAATTCAAAAAGTGTGTGAATCTGAGGAGGGAGTATGTTGAATAAAATCACAATTAACTGATCCTGTATTTTCTTTTGCACAAAGCCAGGAACTTTTCAGCACCCCCTCGTATGTATATATATATACACGAATTTTGACATAAATATATGTATGTATGACATAATGTATATATATATATTTATATGTACATATGTCGGGTCATTCTTGAGTGCTACTGGTAACATGTAACCCAGTACAGCCTGTCACATGGTCGGGTCGTCGGTGTCTAAACCGGCAACCCCACCAAATTTACTTGGTGAGGAGGGTGATTTTGGACACCCTGCAGGAATAAACAAAAACTGACAAAGGGTGGAAGAATTCATAAGAGGCAACGGCCATCCAAAATTGTGTAAATATGTATATACATATGTATATATGTATATATGTATATACATATATACACATGTGTATGTATATGCGCGGGGAAATAGAAATAATCGGGCTGGATACCCGATCGCTCGGTTAAACCACTGAGTGAAGGAACCCTAGGCTTTGTCAGGGAATTGTTCTAGGAGAAGTCAACTCAGGAAACTGGGATAACTCTGACATAAAACCTGGGGCTCAGTAGTTACCGATGATGTTGATCTTTTCTTCTTTTTCGGTTATAGCTACTGTCGCTCAGAGAGTGGGATTGGCTCAGTGCACAGTCTTTCCTCACTTTAAAAAAAATGGTATCGCAGAGGCATTGCAAGATAGAATTAATTGATAATTATTAATAATGGTATATCATGAATGGCCATACTAATTAACGAGGGGGCAGCCATCATGTATGTATTATCTCTTTCTCTTAATTTCGAGTATTTTTTTTTGACCGGCCACCTTCCTGTTGGCAAGGTTGTAAAAGAAAAGAAATTGTCATCCCTTGAATCGCAAGAATGTTTTGCAAATTTTGAAGGTGCCAGCTATCGCAGCCATTTGTAGACTATGAATTAGGGAGCCGCGCTTTTTGTCCGCAAATCCAATCCAAGTTCAGTCATACTTTGGTCCAAGCGGGTTGGTATATAACCCGTAGCACCAATAATGATGGGTATGAAGCTAAAGGTGTATCTTGGATACTGGATTTGTAAACTCCTCATCAATGGTCCATAGATGTCCTCCTTCTCCTGTATTTTTCTGACAAAGTTTACATCAAGTGGGCAGCTGATCTCCATAACAGAACACGTTTTCAATGTGTGGTCCCAAACAACAATATCAGGCCGGTTGTGCTTTAATTTGGTGGCAGTTTTTATTTTCAGGTCCCACCAGTATTCCTTAGTGCCATCTGTCTCAATATATTCTTCCTCGTTTGTTGTTAATTTTGTTTTCCGAAGTGCGCTCCAGATGGTTCTAGCTATCACATCGTGTCTCATGGGGAGGTAGTAGCGAGATGACATTCTTTCGCAGCTGGCAACAATGTGGCTTACATCTTCGATCTTTGTTTTACATAGCCTACATTTATCGTCAGCTGCTGGCCCTCCCCTTTTGTGCAGCAGATATTTGGTAGGGAGTTCTTGTTCCTGTATTGCATAGAGATATCCCTCAAGGTGTGATGTCATAAACTTGTCGCAACTCCATGCCAGGCTTTTTGAGTGGTTTATCCCCTCTATGGTCAGTGTTTTACGTCTCAAGTATCCATGCACAACTTTTTCTGTAAATTGGTCAATTTTTTCATCTTGTTTGAACATTGAATAGGATCTTCCGATTTCTCTGGGTGAGAGATTTATATCAGGCTTTATTCCATGTATGTATGTATGTATGTATGTATGTATGTATGTCCTGGAGAGATGATCCCTTAGCCTTTGTCAAGGCAGAATTCTAGAAGGAAAACTCTGATATAACACCTGCAACCCTGGTGGTATCCAATGATGTTGACTTGTTCTTCTTTTTGGTAAATATCATCTTGGTTAAGAGAGTGGGACTGGCTTTGTGCAGCGCCTTTGCTCACTATAAAAGCTTCACGGCACAGGCATTGCTTTATATCTGGAGATCTCTCTGCACTTGTCATCACAGGGTACAATGGGCCCAGCACTATGTGTCAGTAATTGTCACAAGTGTAGTGTTTGTACCAGAGTTTTCAAGTCGCTGGCTGGACTAAAAAGTCACACTCGTTCAGCGCATCAGTAGGGGTTCCCCTACATGGATATAAAGTAGTGGCCGTACTCGAAAACGAGTTGGCAGCCACCATGTATGTATGTATGTATGTATGTATGTATGTATGTATGTATGTATGTATGTGTGTATGTATGTATGTATGTATGTATGTATCACACATTCAATAGAGTAAGAAGGGTTTTTGCATGCTTTCAGTTATATGTGTACACATGCATTAGTATATACGGCTGTATGTATGTATGTATGTATGTATGTATGTATGTATGTATGTATGTATGTATGCATTTGTGTGCGTCTGTGTGTTTGTGTGTGAGATTGAAGCAGAAATGTTATTATCATTCGATTCACTCATTCGAGGTTACAGACAACAAGGCTTCTTAACACATATTCTTAGTTTATTAACCGCTATTAGAATGGTAATTATTTTTTTCTCTTAAGGCCATCAAAACTTTTCAACAGCCATCACAAAGGATGCTGGATAACTTTCCAATAAGTTTTAAACTCATATTAATCAGAACGTAGGATCAATCTATGTTCATTGGTTCGGCTAATTTTTGAAACAATGGTCGTTTTACCGATCAGTAGTTCTATCTATTCGAAATGTGTTCTGTTTATTCAAACTCACCACACTTCGATCTGATGCCAATTAATGTACATTGGTTACATTCCACATTCTCTAACTGACATAATAACCAATTATTCTCAGATTTTATTCGTAATTAACATAAACAATTTTATCTCTCAGCCATTTATTCTCAACCATCCAATTTTCTAGGATTTACGTAACAGACGCAATAAAATTTAACTACTCTATTTTTTAACTTGTATTTTTAAATTTGTGGGTTGGCGTTTTCTGAGAAGAGGTCCTTGTTCTAAATTTCTTAAGAATAGTTTGAAAATAATGGGCAATTAGCGAAATACTATGGAACGTATTATCTCCATCACACCTTCCTCATTTTCCACCACTATTTGTATATATATATATATATATTTATATATATATATATGTGTGTGTGTGTGTGTCTGTGTGTCTGTGTGTCGGTGTGTATGTGTGTGTGTGTGCGCGCGGGTCTGTATGTGTGTGTGAGCATGTATCATATATATATATTCATAAACCACATATGTGTGTATGTGTGTATGTATGTGTGAATGTATGTATGGATGGATACATATATGTATGTATGTAGATAGCAGGTAGTTATATGTGTATGCAAGTATATATTAATATAAGCTGAGCTCCTTTCCACGTGGTTTAAGATTGGCAAGTTTGTGGTAAGTAGGGAGGAGAGTTTGTCACTATACACATGAAAAGTCCACGTGATTTGACAAACAAAATCAACCACAGCACACACTAATGTATACTTCAGCTGCTTACTACACAATTTAATATATATTTAAATGAACCACTCATATCAACACCAATAATATGCAAATTAGTACGCTGATTCTAAAATATGAGATAGGGTATACAAGCTTCCTTGAGGTTGATTAACTGAAGTAAATATCTTCTCATGAGATCCCAATATCGTTCAAGCATCGATTGAATATATTCACCATTTCTTCAGTTTACAGGGAAATAAATAGCTTCGACATATTTACATGTCTCGATAATCGCTTACTTCTGGTCATATATATATATATATATATATATATATATATATCAAAAGCTTGTATTTAGTTAGAAACTCAAAATAGTCTCATTACAGTAAATTAGCTCTAGGAAAAAGGCTTTTCCGAGCCGTATATAACCGAACAAAAATACGAACACAGACATATATATATGTGTTCAACCCGTAATGGACCAAAATCGCTAAGGTGAAAAAAATACTAACTACAGACAATAGGGTTTGCTGGACTCAATTTAAGCACAAATTAAGAAAAATAAATACAAACCAGTATTGTGGTAACTACCATCACCCAGACGGTCTTTGATAAAACCGTTTCGCAATATTATTTGTGAAGAGAAATGCCAAATTCCAGACTCATCAGTGGGTGTTGAAATTAGTATACTCCTCACTTCTGCTTCTAAATCAAATAGAAAACTGGAAAGTGCGTGTATATAAACGCACATGGTTCCCGTGTTCAGTTATATATATATATGTGTGTGTGTCTATGTGTGTGTGTCTATGTGTGTGTGTGTGTGTGTTTGCGTGTGTGTGGGGGGGTATGCGCGTGTGTGTGTGTGTATATATACAAATATAAATTAGCGAGAATCGCATTTCGGCTATTGGAAATTAGCGAAAAACAACTTCCGAGATGTGTGGAAAGCGCTCCATAGAAACTAGTGAACTAGAGCTACAACATACGTTAAAAGGCCAAACAGACTGAGACGATGGTTAAACCATTCACCGCAAAGCCATAGAAACGACCAAGCTATTCGGGTCAAACAAATAATGAAATATGATTGAAAATTATACCCGGACCCCTGGAAACGTTGGTAAGATCCAGTATGGGGTTTCTGCAACTCCTAAGTCAGGTACTGTCTGCTTAAACAAATAATGTTAAGCTTTTGGTATGATGATCGAACATATGTATACATTATATATATATATATATATATATATATATATATATATATATATATATATATATATATATATATATTATATATATATATATTTCGTTTCTGAATTTGTTTAGCAAGATTCTTTATCTGAAAACGTGTGTTGAAACCGATATTGTTATACTTTGGGAGGGTCATGTTGCCCTCCCAAAGTATAACAATATATATATATATATATTGTTATACATTGGGGGGGTCATGTTGCCAATAAGAAACACACGCACCACACGCTGCGTGTTTCTTATTGGCAACATGACACTCCCAAAGTATAACAATATATATATATATATATATTGTTATACTTTGGGAGGGCAACATGACCCTCCCAAAGTATAACAATATCGGTTTCAACACACGTTTTCAGATAAAGAATCTTGCTAAACAAATTCAGAAACGAAATATATATATATATATAATATATACATATATATATATATATATATATATATATATATATATATATATATATATATATATATATATATATATATATATAATATGTTAAGGTAACAATAAATATGTATGTATGATGATTATGTTTCTCAATACAAAAAAGCTGAACGGACCTTGATTCAGAGCATCAACAATTCAAATTAAAAGATATATGTACAGAGAGAGACGAAAAACGATATATCATTCTAGAACCTCTCGGCACACACACACACACACACACACACACACACACACACACACACACACACACACACACACACACACACACACACACAGAACTACACCCATGACACCCTTTTCAACTACCTCCCCCAATGTATCATTCTCTTCCCAACCTACTTTTCCTAACTTCTCTTCCTACCCCTCACACACTAAGCATAAATCTACCTGTTCTCTACCTATCAGAACTTTCCTGATGAAGGACTTCTGTCCGAAACATTCCTCCAAGTGTGAACCTAATATAACTGTGTATTCTTGGATTCCTGTGTTTGTTTTGTTTTGTTCCCTTTATTAATCACACATATATATATTTATAACTTTGATAACACTGACAGGTTTCGGTTAGTATTGCCCTAGGCCATGTCTAACTTAATAGCACCACCTGGCGAAGTCTTTCATATCAGGATTTGGGCAACATGGCTCACTCAAGTAGAGTTATTATTTTCGGAGACATATCCGGGTGTAGGAGGTTTATCCGGGATTTCTTGAAGTCCAAAGACTTCTTGAACTTTATGGGGTCTGCTTCTGTTTTAATGTGTTTTGGTGTAATGTTAAAGAGAGAAAGAGAGCGGGGCCAATTGAGGTGAAATAACTGTGTCGTATTCTTGTTATGAGATGCGCGTGTGATTCTTGTCGTGGACGGATAGCACGGGGCCCAAGCCTTGGGTGTACATTAAAGGTGATGCATAATGTTCTTTTCGGCCCATTGAATAACAGCCAGTAGGCCTGACTGAAGGCAAGTCCGGTCACCCACCTCATTGATGACCTTCCGGAGCTTGGAATGATTTGCGAAGATTCCTATGATGATGTCAGTAATGTCATTAATGTAGATGATGAAAAGAAGTGGGTCCAACACAGTGCCTTGCGGGACGCCACTGCTGACTTTGGCTGGGCTTGATTTTACTCCTTCGACTACAACAGGTTGGGTTCTGTCTCTCAGGAAACACTTGTTCCACTGTAGTAACTTTCCAGAGACACCAATGTTGGATAGTTTTTTCAATAAAACCTTGTGTTCAACTCTGTCAAAGGCCTTGCTGAAATCAAGTTAGATGGCATCAGTGCTGGAGCCCTCACCCAAGGTTCTCAAAACATAGTCAAAGTGATGCAGGAGCTGCGTTAGGCAGTCTCTTCCATTACGGAACCCATGTTGGTTGGAGTTCAGCAGCCTATTGCTTTTGAGAAAGTGGGTTATTCGTGATCTCACCACCCTCTCAAATACCTTGATGATATGAGAAGTGAGTGAGATCGGACGGCAAGTTTCCCTTTTTGAAAACTGGGACAACAGACTGGGACAAAAAGTTTTCAGGGATATAGCCAGCAACCAGTGAGTTCCTCCACAGATTAGCAAGAGGAGATGCACGTTGGTGTCGATACACCTTGAGGACACAAGCAGGGAACCTATCGGGGCCTACTGCTGAATTGTGTTTAATTCGTTTATTGCTGCTAAGACATCAGGACGCCAAACGTTATGTCCGATATAGTGTGTTGGGGATTAACATCACTGATGCAGCCCAGATCGTCCATATCAGGATTGCTGAAAACAGAGCAGTATTGTTTCTGCAGTATCTCACCCATTGTTTTGGCATTATCTTGGAGTGTGCTATTTTCATCAATTAGTGGGCCAATAGTGAAGACAGTGACCTTGTGTTTTTTCGTAAATGAAAAGAACACTTTCTACGTTAATGCAGGTGACCTATACTGTTCTTAATTTTTGCTAAATCATCTTCTCGATGACATATTTTCCCAGCTCACTATCTTTGTTGAGGACACAGCTCTTGTCTTAATGGAAAATCTGATATGTTTGAGAATGTTGAATTGGTCTGATATATTCCAATCATTGGAACGGGAGCAATCGCATCATATCGATTGCTAAGTCTGCTGACCAGAAAGTTGGTTTGATCTATTATGCCAAAGAAATTTTCAGAGGATATCTTATATTTTATATATCTACTATTTGTCCTTTATTGAATACTTCTGTCGCATTTGGTCTCGTACTTCTGTCATGCACCTTGAGAGTCTCGATAAGACGCCTACAGAGAAACTAGGTAATCATAAGCTTCTATAAATTCTAAGAGGTTTATCTTAATGGACTACCGCAATTTTAACTAGCCCAAGTATTGTGCAACTAAGACCACGCTAAATAATTATATTGAAATTCACAGCCATGGGCGCTATCATTTACATAACAGCAATACATACTTCCACACAGTCGTATCATCACACAGGGCTTGTTCATTCCTTCACATAATTACACAACGTAAGCCAGCGTGATCTCTTAACGACACACCACACGCAACCACATAATCCAAACCCCCCCATTTACACATAGCACCACATCATCACTTACACATGAATTGGTACCCCTAGACAATAACATACAATGTGGGCAGTGTACACTCTACTATTTAGGCATTTAATTTCTGAGTGAATCATAATTTACGATCAAGCCTAACCTATCGTGAAACTTGAACTAAAACGAATCGTAAACTCCATTATATAGTGTGATCGACCCCAGATGATCAAACATATTTTCACACGTTGAAGTTACCTTTGCAAAGGAAAACGTTTTCACGGATTAAAATTTCCTTCTAAAAAGTGTTTTTCATTCAGAGAATGAATCCTTCTTTTCAAAGGAAATTATTTCCACAGAATGACGACGGCTGTTAAAAAAAAAATAACATTCCCAGTTGAACTCTGCTCCTCAAACGGAAACAAATTTACAAACTAAAATTGACTTATAACATTCTATGGGTTAAAACTTGCTTCTCAAAGGAAATCATTTTCTCAGGGTGAAATATGCTTCTCAAAGGAATATATTTTCGCAAAAGAAAATAGTTTTCGATTGCTCAAACCTGTTTCTGAAAGGAAACCATATTCGGAGGTAGAAATATCTTTCTCAAAGGAAATATTTTTAACAGTCTCTGACCTGCTTCTCAAAGCGAAAAGCATTTGACATGGAATCAGTTTCAGAAATATTATTTTTCGGTTGCGTTACAATGCAAATCATTTTCTCGAAGAAAACAATTTCACAAGTTGAAAACTCTATCACAAAAGAAAAAAAAACAATTCACAGGCAGAAACCTGCTTCTTAAAGATGGGGACATCGCGAGATGAAAGATACTCTCAAATAAAAGATAAAAACATTTCTCAAAGCAAAATAGATTCACAGCTTAAACCTGCTTCTCAATTTGCCATATTTCTGCTCTGCACTTCATTATTTGTTATTCAATGCTATTTTTCTCAAATGATCGACTGTTACCAGCCACCATTCACCAATGATCTGCGAAAGAATTTCCCAATTTAAAGTTTTAATAGCCAAGAGCAGAGGTTTAACTTTCGTGGTGTACCTGTTTATCTGCTTTCTTCCGGGAACTCTTACGGAGAACTAATTCTCCGTATTAAAGTATATCTGAAAAACAAAGAAACAATAAATATCAAAGTATAACTAGATTAATAACTTCGACTAAACAAGCTGCTGATAAATATCAAATAACTCCATTAAAAAAATAGGCCGAGTTCAGTCGGAATACTACCAGATTGAAGCAAACAATATACGAAACAGTAGAAATGAAATGACCAAAATACTTGTAACAGAGAGGTTAACAGATTAATCTAACCTCCCTGTGTGTTGGTCTGACCAGTAATAGAGAGGTTAACAGCTTAATCTAACCTCCCTGTGTGTTGGAAGACGAGTAATAGAGAAGTTAACAGCTTATTCTGCCCTCCCTGTGTCTGACCAGCAAAGCATCGTGCATGCTATGAACTAGATTCAGCAATGAAATGAACTCACGCTCCTCCATGTACGTCAATACTCATCTTTTTCCATTTCTCCGAGGGTTCTTAACCCCACTATCAGGCTAAATAATTTCTTTAATTTCTTTAGTCAAAATACGGCGATAGCTTACATTTCTAATAATTTCAAACCCACTCGCTGTTTCGAAAATATTCTTACTAGACATTACGGTCGCTAAGTTTATAGCTTCTAATTTGAATGGAAAGAGACGGGTGATGTGTTGGTGTAAATGGTAGCACAGTGGTCCGGATAATCAAAGATGTGGGTTCGACTCCCATATACGTCAATACTCATCTTTTTTCCATTTCTCCGAGGGTTCTTAACCCCACTATCAGGCTAAATAATTTCTTTATTCAAAATACGGTGATAGCTTACATTTCTAATAATTTCAAACCCACACGCTGTTTCGAAAATATTCTTCTTGATATATATATATATATGAAAAGAGTCAGAACCCCGGGTGCAGAACTCAAGTCGTTTCGGCAGCTATTTGTGGACACGAAATAGCTGTCGAAACGGCTTCAGTTCTGCCGTCGGGGTTCTGACTCTTTTCCTATTACCCACTCTACTACCCAAAGTAAAAGTATCGAGTACTCTGGTCCACCTGGTTCCTTACCATACTTCCTTCGTTATATATATATATATGTGTGTGTACGTAGGTATATATATATATATACGATACTATGGTTCAATATATAGATAATCCAATATTGATACACTTTTCATAATTTAAAACTATAATTTTTACATCTTCCTATTTAGTATTTTTTTTATTAAATTCAAACAAGATTTTAACTTTTAATTTCTAATTTCCAATCTTATTACTAATTTTAATTTTAATTTCCATTTTGAGACAATATCTTGACTAAAGGATTAAGTCTATATTCTCGTTGTGAGTGATGGTCAATTCTATTGAAACTTATACTCTACCTCCAGATTTGGTCGGCTCCTGCTGAACGTGGGACTATCAGTAAACTATAACTTAGTGGCAGACGTGAACCCTGTAACCGTGTGACCTTACTGGCTGGGTTAGGGGAGATTGGTTAGGGAGGGTCTTGCCTAGGCTACTTTCGTTGTCTTAGGTAGTAGTTAGATGGTAAACTTCCTTCATACTTGCGCCTGGGCAAAGCTGTGGAGGGGAATTAAGGCTCCCAACGGAACGGGTGAAGGTTTCAAAATCATCAACTTTGTCCGTTCCCTTGACGTTTTCATTTGGATTGCCTCGAGAACGTAACCTTATTATGTAAGAAGCTGTCTGGTGAGATCAGATATATATGCGTGTGTGTGTGTGTATTTACATATATACATTTATATATATATTTATATATAACCAAAACACCACACCACGCAACTCACACCATTGCTCCCCACCACTACCATGTTACTATGATCACCCCACCCCCACCTACCATACATACCAAAACATTCCTCATAACTAAAAACCAATCGAAACAACATAAACTGACCAACATATGAAGGTTAATGACCCAGAAACATGTTGATTGTTCCTCAAAGCCAGTGTTGAACAGACAGGTGTCGATCGGTCACCGGAACGACACAGCTTCAAATCGAACCGTTTGTATACAAACGAATCGAACATTATTTTTAATGTTCGATATAACCTATACGTAACATATGTATATGTGAGTGTGTATGTATATATACATGTGTGTGTATGTGTGCATACTTACACTGATATATATATATATATATATATATATATATATATATATATATATACACACATATATATATATACATATATATATATACATATATATATATATATATATATATATATATATATATATATATATATATATATATATATATATATATATATATATAGAAAAGATGAATATAAAATGAAAGTGCTTTTATAGAGGAATTTATTAGGTATTGACATATGTTTCTGTAACAGACGGATTACCTATGTATCGCTGCTTGTGTAATCATATAATGTTAGCAAGTATTCGATAGCAAATGTATAATCAGTTGTCACTTCTTCAGAGATATTGGATAAATTGGAAAAAATCAGAAAAATTGAAGTATTTATATTACTTGTAAGAAAGGAAGAAGAGAGGGGATAGTATATGACAGATGGCAATTCAATTTACTGGTAAACAAATATATAGAAGGTTTCTAATGAGAATACAATGAGTATATGGCTTATTTTATCTAAATAAGAATTTTTGGGAGTGCCTATTTTAATCTATACTTGACCAATTGAACAATGGACAGGGCTGGTCGTTTAGTGCAGTAGTATTAATAGATATAAAGTGTCAATTAAGGAAGAGGGTGATTTTCCCTGCTACTGTATAACAACAATACTGGTAGCCTGCTGGTATATGCATTAGGGAATTGAATTAAGAAATCTCATTTTGTCTATAGCAGTTTATATTAAATGGTAAAGAATAGAAGAGTTGATAGAATTAAGACTAATAGAGAATGTTAATATGTATTTTGACAATCAAACGGAGATGGAGACAAGCGTTCAATCCTGGTAGCGTTTGTAATATGAAAATGTAGATTTCAAGCGATGGTTACAGTATAACGATCGCTCTATTCTGTTATTTAATAAAATATTTTTGGATTTCATAATACAAAATAATTCAATATTACACAATTTACAAAATTCTTGTCCTTGGAAATATGCAGAGGCAGCCACTATTATATCCCATTTTAGGTTAAATTGTTGGTTATTTTCGCGCAGCTGCCAAGCCTTGTCTGCGAGTGTTGTTACATAACGCTGGTTTTTATGTTTTATCGAGTAACGATGTCTATAAAGGCGAGATTCGTAGGAGGTAGCTGTCGACCCCACATAGTACCACTTCTGGCTACCCGATTCGATAGTGCATTTGTATATGATGTTGCGTTCAAGACACTGATTATTCAACGGACACATTCCTGGTTGGACACAGTTACAGTTATAATTTTGCGTTGTTGTATTGGCATGGATGGGTTGATGAGGTTGCTTAGGCAGCATGGGATGTTGTTTGTTGTTTTGTGATGTTATAGCCGATTTTTTTACGTGTATTGTTATGTGTTGGAAGGCGTTTATACAACCGTTTTGCGTTAAGCTTTTTTATATGTTTTTCAATATTAGGGGCGGTTGAATATGAAAGTCGAATAGTGTTAGGGTTTAAGATTTTATTATATTTATGTGATGTTGGAAAGTGAACTAATCGAAAGAATTGTGAGGGTAGATTGGTTTTAATAGAGTTGTTATAGACCGGGTTGTACCATATATACTCTTTACATCGCCTTCTGTTTTGTGGTGAGCGACTATTAGTGTGTCTATTGTGGTAGTGTATGTAGGGTGGCGATTCTATGCTATTTCTACCTCTATGAGATTTATTTTGGGTGTTTCGGTGATCATCGACTATATACTCTATATTATCTAGGTGTCCAGCCTTCCTAAGTGCATCATCATAATATTCGGCATGTTCTTTGAAGGTTTGCTGGTTGGACGACAGGCGGGAGATTCTAAGGGAAATATTTCTAGGGATGGATTTAATTATAGAGGGTAGATGGTTAGAACCCGTATTTACATATTTAAGGTTCTCATTTAGTTTATGGAACAGTTTAATCGTTTCTGTATTGAGATTCAAAGTAACATCAAGGAAATTAACCTCTTTGAGGTTATATTCAAACGTAATATTTAATCCTAGTTCCTTAAAAAGCTTTCTAATATTTTTACGCATCCTTTCTAAATTCTGGTTATTCATATGCTTAACTAATAGGAGCGCATCGTCACGTTATTCATATGCTTAACTAATAGGAGCGCATCTCCACCGTGGAGATCCTTGAATGTTCCTTGTAGTCTGTGGGTGAGATAAATTCCCACAAGATCAGTTACTTCCGCCGAATCATTGGAACCCATAGTTATATCAAAATTAGAAGGTCTATCAATTTATACTCGTTGAGCAAACCTACACGTACGCTGTTCATCTCTAACGTGACGATATATTATCACTACATTATTGATAACTTGAAATATATATATATATATATATATATATATATATATATATATATATATATATATATATATATATATATATATATATATATATATATATATATATATATATATATATATATATATACATATATATACATATATATATATATACATATATATATATATGGGAGTGAGAGAAATGGAATGTTATGTTGAATGGATTCATTCATTTTATTTTGGGCATTTTGCCGTCTTGAGAGAATCCCTTAACGACTATCGTATTCTAAATATATCAAACTAAAATCATGTTTACTCATGTCCATATTTACAATTCTTTATATTTTATCCAATGATTTATTTGTTCATCTTAGAGCGACATATTTTTACGTGGTTATCAAAACGATAGTTATACTTTTTATAGATATTGTAGTCAATCTGCATAATTCCATAGAGATTTCAGATCCATAATGATATCACATTCTAAGCACCAATTCTTGTTCTATCAATGGCAATAAATATCAAGACGGGTTAATATTTAGATGAGAGATACTTTAATTGATTCATGTGCTATTTGGATCTACTTTTATGAGGAACGCAGAGAATAAATGAATAAATTTCAGTGAGCTTAGTGTAGAAGGTTGGTTTACATATAACATTCCCTCCATTTCACATACGATAGTAATTAATTTAGACAGGAGTGTCAGAGATCCCATTTTCACTCCCTTTGAAATTAACGTTCCTCATTACTCACTGCTAGATACCACTAATTAAGAATAGCCAATCAGACTCGAAGACATTTGATGTTTGAGCATATGTATATATATTATCATTTATCACATGCACGTTATATAAGGTAACATGATTGTTCTGCTCCTCTCTTATATTGCAACATTCCAATTCAATAGAATTGAGTTTAAGTTTAATCTCAAAGACAGAAAAAGCACTCCTTGCAACATTGGTATTTTCTTCAGGAAATAGAGATGCCGTCAACAAATAGTAGCACCAGGTAGTATGGATATATGCATATATATATATATGTATATATATATATTCAGGTTTGAGGTTCACCACTGTATAGAGCTGGTCTATTCCGTATGGTCAATCGTAATGTAATAATATAGAGAGTACTCAACGTAAAGCAGTTCAACCGTCTTTGTTTTTGTAGTTGGTGGTGCTAGTACGGAGTTAAATATTATAATGAAATGACAGGAGGCTGGATCTGTGTGAATCCTTGAAAGGTTTATTATACTCTGATCATTTCAATGACCGGGTTCCGTATGAAATGATCATAGTATAATAAACCTTTCAAGGATTACAGATCCAGCCTCCTGTCATTTCATTATAATTGTTTCTACTTTAGGCACAAGGCCAGCAATTACCCAGTACATTACTGGTACTTTATCTTATCGACCCCGTAAGGATGAAAGGCAAAGTTAACCTCGACGGGATTTGAACTCAGACCGTAAAGGGACGTAACTATGCTGGAAAGCATGGCGTCCGACTCTCTACCGATACTGCCAATCCACCGTCATTTCATTATAATATTATTTATATATATATATATATATATATGTGTGTGTGTGTGTGTGTGTGTGTGTGTGTGTGTGTGTATGTGTGTGTGTGTGTGTGTGTGTGTGTGTGTGTGTGTGTGTGTGTGTGTGTGTGTGTGTGTGTGTGTGTGTGTGTGTAAGTTATCGCCGTATTTTGACTAAAGAAATTAAAGAAATTATTTAGCCTGATAGTCGGGTTAAGAACACTCGGAGAAATGGAAAAAGACTCATCTTTTTCCCTTTCTCCGAGGGTTCTTAACCCCACTATCAGGCTAAATAATTTCTTTAATTTCTTTAGTCAAAATACGGCGATAACTTACATTTCTAATAATTTCAAACCCACTCGCTGTTTCGAAAATATTCTTACTTATATATATATATAGTAATAATAATAAATGTGAAGACTAAAATCCAAAGAGTGCTGGATAAGGATGAATATATATCAAAGATATAAGAACCCTAGAGCAAATATTTATTAAAATAACAGATTAAAGTTTAAGCAAAGAATCGCTGCTTTCACAGATTGATTTTTTTAGTTTCAGAAGATCCCGTTAAGGAAGAAAGCAGCGATTCTTTGCTTAAACTTTAATCTGCTATTTTAATATATATATATATATATATATATATATATATAAATGTATATATATCTATATATATATATATATATATATATATATATATATATATATATATATATAAAAACGAGTAGGACCCCGACGGCTGAGCTCAAGCCGTTTCGACGGCTAATTCTGGACTAGCCGTCGAAACGGCTTGAGCTCAGCCGTCGGGGTCCTACTCGTTTTTATATATATATATATATATATATATATATATATATATATATATATATATATATATAAGAAAACAATAGACTTCGGCGAGAAAGGTGAGTAAGAACTTATTGGCTTTAACATATGTTTCTTAACAAATATAATAATAGTCTACATATGCTGACTACAATATATATTGTTCAATTATATGCAATACTTAATTATTCATCTCACATCCTCAGAAACCTTAAAATTGTTTGTTGTAGGGTCTTAATATATATATATATATATATATATATATATATATATATATATATATATATATATATATATATATACAGAGAGAGAGAGAGAGGGGGGGGGCGTGGAGAGAGGCGAGAGAGATATTGAAGACTAGAATTGTTTCGTTCGAATGAAACAGTTCTAGTCCTGCAGAAGCCACTTCTATATTAAATTCGATGCATACATGCTACTAATGTCCTGAGTACCTTACTTACTGTGGTTACCCCCGATTGAACCCGTGACTCACACACACACACATACGTATATATATATATATATATATATATAACAAAGGAATTGTGGTAAGAAACTAGATGGACCATAACGCACCAGAGTACTCAATACTTATGCTAGTAGAGTGGGGAATAGGAAAAAGTATGACCCCGACGGCAGAGCTCAAGCCGTTTCGACGACTATTTCTGAAATAGCCGTAGAAACGGCTTGAGCTCTGCCGTCGGGGTCATACTTTTTCCTATATATATATATATATATATATATATATAGAGAGAGAGAGAGAGAGAGAGAGAGAGAGAGAGAGAGAGAGAGAGAGAGAGTGAGAGAGAGATTGATAGATAGACAGATAGACAGATAGACGTGCATGAGCATGTATCTATGCATGAATGTGTGTGAGTGTATGTGTGTGTGTATGTGTGTTTGTGTGTGTGTGTGTGGAGATCATTTACGTCATTGGGACAGGTGGTGTTTCAATTCAGGTCTAAATGCCAACAGCTATTTCGCGCGTAATTGCAATTTCTCTTCGGTTAATATATTAGTGGGATATGTGTGTCTGTCTCTGTATGTTAGTGTATGTGTGGGGCTGGGTGTATATATGTTAGTGTATGTGTGGGGCTGGGTGTATATATGTTAGTGTATCTGTGGAGCTGGGTGTATATATGTTAGTGTATTTGTGGAGCTGGGTGTATATATGTTAGTGTATGTGTGGGGCTGGGTGTATATATGTTAGTATATGTGTGGGGCTGGGTGTATATATGTTAGTATATGTGTGGGGCTGGGTGTATATATGTTAGTGTATCTGTGGAACTGGGTGTATATATGTTAGTGTATGTGTGGGGCTGGGTGTATATATGCTAGTGTATGTGTGGGGCTGGGTGTATATATGTTAGTGTATGTGTGGGGCTGGGTGTATATATGCTAGTGTATGTGTGGAACTGGGTGTATATATGTTAGTGTATATGTGGAGCTGGGTGTATATATGTTAGTGTATATGTGGAGCTGGGTGTATATATGTTAGTATATGTGTGGAGCTGGGTGTATATATGTTAGTGTATGTGTGGGGCTGGGTGTATATATGCTAGTGTATGTGTGGAGCTGGGTGTATATATGCTAGTGTATTTGTGGGGCTGGGTGTATATATGTTAGTGTATGTGTGGAGCTGGGTCTATATATGTTAGTGTATCTGTGGAACTGGGTGTATATATGTTAGTATATGTGTGGGGCTGGGTGTATATATGTTAGTATATATGTGGGGCTGGGTGTATATATGTTAGTGTACCTGTGGAGCTGGGTGTATATATGTTAGTGTATGTGTGGGGCTGGGTCTATATATGTTAGTGTACCTGTGGAGCTGGGTGTATATATGTTAGTGTATGTGTGGAGCTGGGTGTATATATGTTAGTATATGTGTGGGGCTGGGTGTATATATGTTAGTGTATCTGTGGAGCTGGGTGTATATATGTTAGTGTATGTGTGGAGCTGGGTGTATATATGTTAGTGTATGTGTGGAGCTGGGTGTATATATGTTAGTGTATCTGTGGAGCTGGGTGTATATATGTTAGTGTATGTGTGGAGCTGGGTGTATATATGTTAGTGTATCTGTAGAGCTGGGTGTATATATGTTAGTGTATATGTGGAGCTGGGTGTATATATGTTACTATATGTGTGGAGCTGGGTGTATATATGTTAGTGTATCTGTGGAACTGGGTGTATATATGTTAGTGTATGTGGGGAGCTGGGTGTATATATATTAGTGTATGTGTGGAGCTGGGTGTATATATATTAGTATATGTGTGGGGCTGGGTGTATATATGTTAGTGTATCTGTGGAACTGGGTGTATATATGTTAGTGTATGTGTGGAGCTGGCTGTATATATGTTAGTATATGTGTGGAGCTGGGTGTATATATGTTAGTGTATGTGTGGAGCTGGGTGTATATATGTTAGTGTATCTGTGGAACTGGGTGTATATATGTTAGTGTATCTGTGGAACTGGGTGTATATATGTTAGTGTATGTGTGGGGCTGGGTGTATATATGTTAGTATATGTGTGGAGCTGGGTGTATATATGTTAGTGTATCTGTGGAACTGGGTGTATATATGTTAGTGTATGTGTGGAGCTGGGTGTATATATGCTAGTGTATGTGTGGAGCTGGGTGTATATATGTTAGTGTATCTGTGGAGCTGTGTGTATATATGTTAGTATATCTGTGGAGCTGGGTCTATATATGTTAGTATATGTGTGGAGCTGGGTGTATATATGTTAGTGTATATGTGGAGCTGGGTGTATATATGTTAGTATATGTGTGGAGCTGGGTGTATATATGCTAGTGTATGTGTGGTGCTGGGTGTATATATGCTAGTGTATCTGTGGAGCTGGGTGTATATATGTTAGTGTATGTGTGGGGCTGGGTGTATATATGTTAGTGTATGTGTGGTGCTGGGTGTATATATGTTAGTATATGTGTGGAGCTGGGTGTATATATATTAGTGTATGTGTGGGGCTGGGTGTATATATGCAAGTGTATGTGTGGAGCTGGGTGTATATATGTTAGTATATGTGTGGGGCTGGGTGTATATATGCTAGTGTATGTGTGGAGCTGGGTGTATATATGTTACTGTATGTGTGGGGCTGGGTGTATAAATGTTAGTATATGTGTGGAGCTGGGTGTATATATATTAGTATATGTGTGGAGCTGGGTGTATATATGCTAGTGTATGTGTGGAGCTGGGTGTATATATGTTAGTGTATCTGTGGAGCTGGGTGTATATATGTTAGTGTATATGTGGAGCTGGGTGTATATATGTTAGTGTATATGTGGGGCTGGATGTATATATGTTAGTGTATGTGTGGAGCTGGGTGTATATATACTAGTATATGTGTGGAGCTGGGTGTATATATGTTAGTGTATATGTGGAGCTGGGTGTATATATGCTAGTGTATGTGTGGAGCTGGGTGTATATATGCTAGTGTATTTGTGGAGCTGGGTGTATATATGTTAGTGTATGTGTGGAGCTGGGTGTATATATGTTAGTGTATCTGTGGAGCTGGGTGTATATATGTTAGTGTATATGTGGAGCTGGGTGTATATATGTTAGTGTATATGTGGAGCTGGGTGTATATATGTTAGTGTATCTGTGGAGCTGGGTGTATATATGTTAGTGTATGTGTGGAGCTGGGTGTATATATGTTAGTGTATGTGTGGAGCTGGGTGTATATATGTTAGTATATGTGTGGAGCTGGGTGTATATATATTAGTGTATCTGTGGAGCTGGGTGTATGTATATTAGTATATGTGTGGAGCTGGGTGTATATATGCTAGTGTATTTGTGGAGCTGGGTGTATATATGTTAGTGTGTGTGGAGATGGGTGTATATATGTTAGTGTATTTGTGGAGCTGGGTGTATATATGCTAGTGTATTTGTGGAGCTGGGTGTATATATATTAGTGTATGTGTGGAGCTGGGTGTATATATGTTAGTGTATGTGTGGGGCTGGGTGTATGTATGTTAGTGTATCTGTGGAGCTGGGTGTATATATGTTAGTGTATGTGTGGAGCTGGGTGTATATATGCTAGTGTATTTGTGGAGCTGGGTGTATATATGTTAGTGTATGTGTGGAGCTGGGTGTATATATGTTAGTGTATGTGTGGAACTGGGTGTATATATGTTAGTGTATGTGTGGAGCTGGGTGTATATATGTTAGTATATGTGTGGGGCTGGGTGTATATATGTTAGTGTATCTGTGGAGCTGGGTGTATATATGTTAGTGTATGTGTGGAGCTGGGTGTATATATGCTAGTGTATGTGTGGTGCTGGGTGTATATATGCTAGTGTATCTGTGGAGCTGGGTGTATATATGTTAGTGTATGTGTGGTGCTGGGTGTATATATGTTAGTATATGTGTGGAGCTGGGTGTATATATATTAGTGTATGTGTGGGGCTGGGTGTATATATGCTAGTGTATTTGTGGAGCTGGGTATATATATATTAGTGTATGTGTGGAGCTGGGTGTATATATGCTAGTGTATGTGTGGAGCTGGGTGTATATATGTTAGTGTATATGTGGAGCTGGGTGTATATATGTTAGTGTATGTGTGGAGCTGGGTGTATATATGTTAGTGTATGTGTGGAGCTGGGTGTATATATACTAGTAAATGTGTTGAGCTGGGTGTATATATGCTAGTGTATTTGTGGAGCTGGGTGTATATATGTTAGTGTATGTGTGGAGCTGGGTGTATATATGTTAGTGTATGTGTGGAGCTGGGTGTATATATGTTAGTGTATGTATGGAGCTGGGTGTATATATACTAGTAAATGTGTGGAGCTGGGTGTATATATGCTAGTGTATTTGTGGAGCTGGGTGTATATATATTAGTGTATGTGTGGAGCTGGGTGTATATATGCTAGTGTATGTGTGGAGCTGGGTGTATATATGTTAGTGTATATGTGGAGCTGGGTGTATATATGTTAGTGTATGTGTGGAGCTGGGTGTATATATGTTAGTGTATGTGTGGAGCTGGGTGTATATATGTTAGTGTATGTGTGGAGCTGGGTGTATATATGTTAGTGTATGTGTGGAACTGGGTGTATATATGCTAGTGTATGTATGGAGATGGGTGTATATATATTAGTGTATGTGTGGGGCTGGGTCTATATATGCTAGTGTATGTGTGGAGCTGGGTGTATATATGTTAGTGTATGTGTGGAGCTGGGTGTATATATGTTAGTATATGTGTGGGGCTGGGTGTATATATGTTAGTCTATATGTGGAGCTGGGTGTATATATGTTAGTGTATGTGTGGAGCTGGGTGTATATATGCTAGTGTATGTGTGGAGCTGGGTGTATATATGTTAGTGTATGTGTGGATCTGGGTGTATCTATGTTAGTGTATGTGTGGAGCTGGGTGTATATATGTTAGTGTATCTGTGGAGCTGGGTGTATATATGTTAGTGTATATGTGGAGCTGGGTGTATATATGTTAGTGTATGTGTGGAGCTGGGTGTATATATGTTAGTGTATGTGTGGTGCTGGTTGTATATATGCTAGTGTATGTGTGGAGCTGGGTGTATATATGCTAGTGTATGTGTGGAGCTGGGTGTATATATGCTAGTGTATGTGTGGAGCTGGGTGTATATATATTAGTGTATGTGTGGAGCTGGGTGTATATATGTTAGTGTATGTGTGGGGCTGGGTCTATATATGCTAGTATATGTGTGGAGCTGGGTGTATATATGCTAGTGTATGTGTGGAGCTGGGTGTATATATATTAGTGTATGTGTGGAGCTGGGTGTATATATGTTAGTATATGTGTGGGGCTGGGTGTATATATGTTAGTGTATCTGTGGAGCTGGGTGTATATATATTAGTGTATGTGTGGAGCTGGGTGTATATATGTTAGTGTATGTGTGGGGCTGGGTCTATATATGCTAGTATATGTGTGGAGCTGGGTGTATATATATTAGTGTATGTGTGGGGCTGGGTGTATATATGCTAGTGTATGTGTGGAGCTGGGTGTATATATGTTAGTGTATATGTGGAGCTGGGTGTATATATGTTAGTGTATGTGTGGAGCTGGGTGTATATATGCTAGTATATGTGTGGAGCTGGGTGTATATATATTAGTGTATGTGTGGGGCTGGGTCTATATATGTTAGTGTATGTGTGGAGCTGGGTGTATATATGTTAGTATATGCGTGGAGCTGGGTGTATATATGTTAGTGTATGTGTGGAGCTGGGTGTATATATGTTAGTGTATGTGTGGACCTGGGCGTATATATGCGTATGAATGCATTTATCAATGTATATTTATATGTACATTTGTATTGCTTAAATGTGCCTCTAATATTTCACATACATATACACACCCACACACACACACAAACACACACACACATACACACATATATATATGTGTGTGTGTGTGTGTGTGTGTGTGTGTGTGTGTGTGTGTGTGTGTGTGTGTGTGTGTGTGTGTGTGTGCGTGCATACATATAGCTAATGAGACAGGAGCGTACATTATAATAGTGGCTTTTAAACTCTTGATCTTTGTATTTACCTGTCAAGAGCAATAATAGTTTTGATATGACGACCTTAATATCAACTGGAAATAAGAAATATTGCTTCAAGCTGATATTTAACTCTTCCTCTTTTGAAATTTCGATTAATAATTCTGAAGATCTCAACCGGAAATTAAACGGTTCGTTCGACCGAAGCAGATTTCAAAGCCAGCCTTTTAAGTAACACAGCATTGCCGTCTTAACCTTAACCTTAATAACAGGGTTAATCTCTTGTGTTCGTTACCGGTTCTCGTAAATCCAAAACCATTTGTATTTGTAAATGCTTTTGGATGCTTGAATAGTTATTGGTGAGAATCAAATGAGAGTCACTTTAGCACCCTTACCTTTTTCCTAAGCGTTGTTAATAGCAAATAACATGATGATTAATACTGATCGGTGACCTGTTGTTCATTCAAGTGGGAAATGGCAATTTCTTCCGTAAACACAATTTGTAACGAAGATTATTTAAAGAGTGATTATTAAAGGTAGATTGCAATAAATACGATGTATGGCATTCGTGGAATTCTAAGAGATATATTTATTTTCTCTTCTTCACACTAACAATACTAACAATATTGACCAATTCTAAACGGTTCGTATCCTTTCAATTCTTGCTTAATTCAAAGTCGCAAATATAACGATAAATCATTGACTGAAATTTAGTACACTTATTTTTCAATACTACGGCATAAATGTAGAGTAATTTATAAACGAAATGAATGCCTAATAACTGTCCTTCGTTATCCCATATCTGTAAAAGATTGGCTATCAATTGGAATCTCGTGGAATCTGTTTCTTAGCAACAATGCACCTCTGGTTAGCAGTTTATAAGTTGTTCAAGATGAAAACAGTTGAAGATGTCTCTATAAAAAAAAAGGATCGATCGACTTTCGTTAAATCAGACCGAGGAAACAATGTTTCAGTTGGTCTTTCCAGTTGCTAGTACTATCTATCGGTCGCAACTCCATGTAGGGGAGCAACGTGAAATAAAGTGTCTTGCTCAAGGACATAACGCATCGCCCGGTCCAGGAATCGAACTCACAACCTCAAGATTGTGAATCCAATTCTCTAACCACTCAGCCACAGGTCTCTATATAAGTACATTGGAAATCGAGCCAAAATGTTATTAGTTCGTCTTCATCAAACTTTTCGTGGTTATATTTAAGAATAACAGATTACCTCCCCTCTCTAAACAATTTAGTGTTATCTGTGGAGACTTCCACCAACTACTAACACAGAAAACACTTAATCCTATCAAAGACAGGTTTAACCCATTTTTAGAATCCACTTAGTTGTTTTATTAAGTGCCCATATATATTAGCTCAGAATATCTCTCCTCGGTATTCCTTTCAATTCACATCTTTGGATCTGATTCATCTATAACGAGCTCATGAGATTTGTTACAACAAAGAAAATTGAAAGTATCTCATTTGTTTTAGTAAAGAGAAACATTACTCAGCTAAAGTGAGTATCTGACTGATAAAATGACAAGTCAGTCAATCATGTCGGTGGCCTCCCCACAACTCCGGCGGAGAGAATGGAGAAGGCGTTTCCCCGGAAGACGGCAAGGGAGACGCGCTGGAGAAGCCATTTCAGCTCGTGGGGCTCACACCTGCGGCTGGCCAGCTCAGCGCCTATGGTGGGGAGTAGGGATGTAGCCCTAGGACCGAGGACACCAGAAGTCTCTACTGCCAATGGTACAACCGGAAACCTGTCGGAGAGCGACCGGTATTTGAAGAGTTTGGCCTCCTCAGCCCGACGTGCAGCAGAACCTGGGTTAGTCGCAGACTGCACCAGGTTGCGGCTGGAGACAGATATATCTACCTTTTTGAAGGATCACTCAACGATCAATATTGTGTGCTCTACAATCTTTCTCAGCTCTCAAAATTTCAGCAAGGCCTTCTAGCTTATCAAGTGGGTTTATAATTTTCTAACATCCAATTTCTCGATAAAGATGAGTCTTGATGTCGCAAACACAAAGCCATCCCAATTGCTTTCTCTTTTACGTCCAGCTCTTGGCTGCTTACACACGATATAGCTCATCATGAATTTTAACCTCTCATAACCAACGTACCAAAATATTTCTGAGCGTTTCAAACTAGATGAGCGACCAGAACGGACAGTTTACTCTACAAATAGCTCAAACAATATATCCCACAGCTAATTCATATAATAGGGAAACTAACTACATTTCCCGCCCTTTGGCTGCAGCATTTAATACGATATTCAATTACGGCAAACACTTGTACAAAAACACGCTACAAACACTGAAACACCGAAGCGAAGTTTCTCATTTCTGTTTATTATAATTCCTATGAAATAACAAAACAGAATTCCAATTTGGGAAATTTGCCTCACTTTTAATCGTTCTTGCTGTAAATCTCGTAGATCCCCTACTAAACATTTTACATAATCATTACTCGCCTGTCATTACTCACCTGTCATTATTCACTTGTCAAACCAATTTCTACAGAATATCAAGTTAAACATTGGTTGATTGGCAGTATCGGTAGAAGGTCGGACGCCATGCTTTGCAGCATAGAGTTACGGAGTTCAAATCCCGCCGAGGTTAACTTTGCCTTTCATCTTTACGGGGTCGATAAAATAACGTACCAGTTACGCACTGGGGTAGATTTAATCGACTTTCACTTCCCCCAAAATTGCTGGCCTTGTGCCTAAATCAGAAACCATTATTATTAGTGGAGGGTAAAGTAACGTCGTGAATGTCTCATTTGACTAACATTTTAAAAACTCACTTGAGCCATATCCAGGCATTTGTCGGCTTTCTGTGTGTCTGTATATAGTTCAAAATAGAGATAGAATCACAAAGGATAGATACAGAAAATAAAAGGTAGTCCGTTGTAAAAATAACGAAAATTTCAAATGCAGGAAAAAAAAAAACTTATAGACGGTAAAAAGTGGTCCTTCAAATAGTTACGGGGTTTGCTTCTAAATCGTTAGGTTCTTGGTGCGGTACCCTTGCATGGCATCATTTACCGAATCGACCTATGGCTTGTGAGTGAGCTTGAGGAGTGGGAATCTGTTTGGAGTTCGTCAGATGGACTGTACCTCTAATTCAAAAAGACGGCCTTATCACACACTCATCGCCCAACAGTTTAATTTAATGATCAGGCTATTTGCTTGGCCGAACAACTAGACGGTTGTCCATTCCATATAGTGGTTATTTGAGAAAATCTTATATATTAAAATTCTAAATAATGTTGCATGTCCTTCAGTCTCACTAAAACAAAAACGCAAATAAAGCCCTATTAACTGTTTGTTTTAAATATATTTGTTTGAATTATTTTCAATATTTTGGAATAATCACTTATAATAGCCATTATTAAAATTCTGCTTGAAGAAGCAATACAAATGTTAAACTTTATTAAATGCAATGTTATTTTCTCTCAAATAAGATTCATTTGGCGATAAATTACTTGTATGACTTACAGTGTTCTGAGACCGAGTTTTAGTTGAAGATTCCTTAAAAGAAACGTTTTTTTCTGATCTTATCATAGTCAGATATCTCACACTGAAGAATCTTTGAAAAGACGTGAATGTGTCTTTAAAAAATGTTGACTTCAAAAACGAAAATTCTGGTTACTAGCTCGAATGATAAAGAAAAAAAATAGTTTAAATGTCTGTAGGTTAATAGTAAAATGTTACAAACGTGAAAACTTAGACTCTTTTCGATTACGATATTTGTTATTTGTGAGAAAATAGACATGTGTTAGGGTGCTAAACTATGTTTTGCTACATTACGTTACGTCCCTTTATGTACTCTTGGGTCCCAAATATTAGGGTTCGTTGGAGAGCTGGGGGGTGGAAAAAATATGAAACATTAATAAGCGGACGGGGGACGCGCAACTATCCGAGACCCGACAGTACTATTTTATTTCAATGCCCACTGGGATCAACTTTGCAATGTTTCCATAAGTGCTATTGTGCTTAATTTAAAAGATGTTGTAAGTATATTAATCTTCCATAGTAAAAAGAAAAAAATATCAAGACATTTGTGTAAATGATTTAAAGACATTTGTGTTAGTGTTGTGTAGTAGCAACTGAGCCCTAATTCAGGGGATCTATAATTAAAGACATTTCAGAGCATATATCGCCTTTGTGTATCTAGCTTTACTTTGTCCAATCTGTTTCATCTTTTTTCAAGATGAGTAGTTATATGTCAGACCTAACTGATCAATAGTGGCTGCCATGTTGATCAAATATATCAGAATACATAAGGTATATTTTCATTTACTTTCCTTTCAAATATGATGCTATTTGTGTCTTGCTCAGAATGTGACTGTGGGGACCCTGACAGTGCTAAATGTTGTTCAGGATTACCCCCTCGTTTTCCAGGCGGTCTGGAGGCAATCTAAAATACTACGACGCCCAGTCTAGCTCACTAATCTCAATCTGCCTCTCTAACAATTGTGCATAATTCATACAAGAATATTTGTGTCTTAATTTTCATAGTATGTTGCAACCAGGACGATATACAAGAACAGCTGACAAATATATTTCATTATTTCAAGTATTTCATCACCATCAATACCTTGGCTTCTGTAGTCGCCGGAGGGATCCTATTCCAGAAGCAGCACACACTATAAATAGTTATCAACAGCGGCCGTCAACAAATCAGGTGTAGTCATGTGTGTCCATTATTTGACATTGTCCAACCAGTTTTTGTGTTGGGGTCCCCTCTTGCTACCACCTTGAACGGTGCCTTGCATGGTGGTCACACACAGGATGTCATGTCATGTGACATGGCCAAACCATGCCACTTTCTTCCTCTTGACAGTGGTAAGGAGAGGTTCCTGGTGACCCACAAAACTTTTGACCTTTCTCCGCACGTATCCATTGGCTTTACATTCCCAACAGGAAACAGGAAGGGGTTTTCTCATGCATTTTTCCTCAGATCCCCGGAATAATACGAGTAGTTTCTGTTAATTCCTGAAGATGACTCTGCTAATGAACTTATTTGCCGTTCGGACACAGATGATAAATTTCTAATTCCAGCAGGTCAAATGTGCCTTACTTCCTTTCGATGTCGACAAAATCATGTGCCAGTCTATTACTGGGGTCCATTCCTCCTCTATATCCCTTTCTCAATTCCTCTTTCTTACTTAGGTCTAGAGTGGGATGGGATCCGGTGTGAAATGGGGTCCACCTGTCTTAAAATGCACAAGGAACTCCATCGGGAATTATGGGACCATATTAACCAGGATCTGTTTATATGTAGCTCCTAGAAGTTGCCAGCACGTCTGCTTTAAATCACACAGCGACGTACTAAAACAATCAACGATATATTCTTTAACATATTCTTATATACACAGTCTGAAAATATGAATAAAGGTTTATTACTGGAATACAAATAATGTATATTATTTGGGTTATGATTCTCTTTTATGTATTTATGTAAATAAATGTAACATTCCAATTTTTATTATTGAAAATGCTTTTTTGTTCCATTACTTTACTTCAACGATTTTGTCAATTTTGGTTTCACGGTGCCTCATTTGCATACGAAAATATGTATCTTTGATTCGAAACAGTATTGACAGATTGTGAGGTGATGTAAGTACTGGAGGTTGTGATTTGCGATAATACGATATTATATGGCCTGATAACTTTTGCAAGAAGTCGTATGAAAACAACACGAACTCATAACTCATTGACATAATTATCCTATAATAATGGTTTCTGATTTAGGTACATCGCCAACAATTTTTTGGGAAAGTCAATTAAAGTGACCCCAGAACAAAATGTAAGGGGGTATTCGAGTCTACGAGTTTGGACAAATAAGACAAACAATTTTGGTCGACGCATTAATGATTCTGCTAACCTTCCTCATACTATTCCCAGTATAATAATGTACAAACATCTTGGGTAACATAGCGTCTCCTCGGAATTCTTATAAATATTTCTTCTAGAAATGTAACTCTGATTTTGATTTGCTGTTGTATATATGTTGTGTTATATATTGTTTGCAAATGATTAAAATATATTCATTACTTTAATTATTCTTATGTGTTTTCTATTTTATTTTAATTACTCTGAGTGTTTTCTATATCATTTGTGATGTCACACTGAAAGAGGTCACAAATGAATGGTCATGAATCAGTAACGTTCAATATGATATATAAAGTTCTTATAATGAACTTCATTAATTCTTTTTCTAAGAAATTTACATAAACAAACATTTGTGAAAGAGAGTAATCAAAGAGCGAAAATTAGAAAGAAGAATGAAAGAAAAGAGAAGAAGAAATTACAAGAAAGTTACTCCAGTGTAAAAGGTTATTCAGAGTTGATGAACTACAGGTACAACCATTGTGAAATTCTGTGGAAATACACAATATTAATTCACATTTATCATTTGATTTGTTGACAGCGGAAATTCGGAAGAAAAACCGTCCAAATAAAATTATTTTATTGAAGAGAATGACTGCATTGTTTGCTTCTTAAGGCTGACAACAATTCCACTAGATTACTGATTTTTAATTTATATATACAGAGATGTTTTCTTATAAGGTGATGTCACTGTTGGTGCCCACTTTGATTTTGACGCTTATCATGTTCGACAGAATAATTATATGTTGTATAAGGTAATTCATTCTATCGACACAAAATAATCTTGATCTCTTCGAAAGAAAGGTTATCACTATATATAAAGGAGACGTTAGGAATCAATATATATGCAAGACTACATACCTTGTAGATTTTACATTTGTGTTTTAATTTTAAATCACGTCAGAGTTGAATCTATCTTCCATAATTTCTGAGGGGAATAAAATTAGTACCGATTATGTACGGGGTTTACTGTTATCGAAAATAAACCATTCCCTCGAAATGTTTTGTCCCTTGAATAAAGGTATGAAAATATAGGTAGAGTATTGAGGCGTTCGGCTCTTTACAGGTACACAAACCGATTTAACTCTCATTACGAACTGATATATTTAATCCACATTACTATATTTTGAAATGTTCCAAATAACAAAAACAAAATGTTCTAAAATAACAAAAATATGGGCCATTCATATAGATAGCGTTATGGATACAACATTATTAATTCTTTTCATAAAAGACATATAATCAAGGAGAACATTAGAATATTACTTACATAACAGATATGTATTTATACCGCCATATTGGAGATGAGTTATATCTTCCTCCATCCCTCTCACCGTTGACATATCTAACAGACAGAGCTCAATACTTTTGTATCTTCAAACAATAAAGGCATACATATCACTCGAACGATCTGTTTATCCACTTAACTATCTACCTGTCGTAGAGGCGCCATCGTGACGTATGGCGTTTCCTCGGCACTTTGTAAACATGGTGGAGCCCATCTGCTATCCAGGTCTGAAAACAGTAGAATCTTTCCAGAGGAGGATAGAGAGAGTGAGAAAAGGGAAGTGAGAAAGAGATATAGAGGAAGAATCGACGCCAGTACTTGACTGCTACTTTTTTTATTGAACTTAATTGGAAGAAACGGAAAGTTGACCTCAGCGGGATTCGATCGCAGGGAGTGGGAACGATTACTGCAGAGCATTCTAACCGACGTTCTAACAACTCAGCCAATTCGGCGCCTTTCTACCTTTCTACCTACCTGCTTATATTTAAATTTAGCAACCTCTCTCTCTCTCTATCTATCGCTCTATCTATCTGTCTATCGGTCTATCTATCTGTCTATCGCTCTATCTATCTGTCTATCGGTCTATCTATCTGTCTATCTATATATATATAGTTCTATCTGTCTGTATTGATATCAGGTCTGTCGATTTACCTATCTTTCCAAATTTCCATCTATCTATTTATTTATCTATATTTCTATATCTCTGCCTATTTACACATCTCTCTATCTAACGTAACGGTCTATCTATATATGTGTCTATCTACCTACGAAGATGGGTGTCTACCTACTTGTTTATCTGTCTGTTTGGCCTTCTATTTCTAAATATCTATTGAAAAGCAACAACACACCACGACCACAATAGCAGGCCGAATATAGAGAGGTAGACAACTCAACTTAAATTCATGGATATATGTTTGATAACGGTTACAGAAAATAAGTAAGAGAATTATTTTGATTGATTTAACTGAATTTTTAATGACGTGGTGATGGATGGAGTTTATTAAGGATTCAAGCATCTTATCATAAAATATTGTAATCAGGGAGGAATTAATCTGAATAACTTTACCATAAATACTGTCATGTTTTATGTATACAATGTTAGTATATATATATATATATATATATATATATATAAACACACACACACACACACACACACACACACACACACACACACACACTCACACACATATATGTCTATCAAGGGCGGGTAAAATTCCCGAGACCAATGGACGAGTTCTCTCCACCGGTCTTTGTCCCTCATCATCGCTTCCATGTCCTGTGTCTCCAAGAGACCAGTGTCTGTCCTTAGAGCATCAACATATGTCAACCCCGATCTCGCTCTTCTAGCGTGTCCATGCAGGGGCTCCCACGTGAACAGTGAATGAAGTGTCAAGAGCGACATATATATATATAAAGTGAGAGAGAGAGAGAGAGAGAGAGAGAGAGAGAGAGAGAGAGAGTGATCAAAATGGATGCAATAATAATCAGTTAGACCATTACATTACTCACCAGAGTACTCGATATTTGGGGTAGTAGAGTGGGTAATATGAAGGAGTCCCTCATATATATATATATATATATATATATATATATATATATACATAGAGAGAGAGAGAGAGAGAGAGAATGAGAAAATGCGAAGTAGTTTCAGATGTTAAAGTACTTTATTGGTAATGATGTGATACACATTTCAATGACGACAGTGGCCACACCATTCCGTGTACCCAGTGCCGTGACATCATCACACAGCTTCTTATATAATAAGTCCTACAGTACATACACACACACATATATATACATTCCCAGACATCCACCCTTACATATATATATATATATATATATATATATATATATATATATATATATATATATATATGTGTGTGTGTGTATATATATATATATGTGTGTGCGTGTGTGTGTATGTATGCATTCATGTATGTTTGTAGTATGTATGTGTGTACGTATGTATGTATGTGTAATAATATATGTATAAAAGCATATATATATATATTCGGTTGATCAACTAGTTGATCAATTAGCTACAATAATCATCGTCGAAACCGATGGAAGATTACATATGTGTATATACACGTATAGTATGTTTGTATGTATAGTATGTATAGTATGTTTGTATGTATAGTATGTTTGTATGTATTCAAAGCAACATTGATAGGGATATATTTGAGGTAGCCCTCGTCATTTCACTCTCTTTTCACGGAATATAGGAAATTTATTATCTTTTAACATCAATATAGCTAATTACAATTCATGAATTATATATAAAATGTTTGATAAAAGCCGGAGGCAAAACGTCACAGAATTATCCAATGTGGGAAATTTACCAATTAAAATTTGTCTTTTATTCAATTTGTACCCAGCGAATAAGGACACATGATTCTACTTGGAAAGTTTCTTTGTTGTTTTATTTCATGGTTTGTTTAGAATAATTCAAATAAATTTTATAGATCGCTATCATTTTGGGTGTAATTAATATTCACTAATTAAGTATTAATTGGTTATTTAAAAGTCATCGTTTGAATTAAAAATAAAAATTAAATTAATTTTCTTTGATAAATTTATTGCTTTGTCTCAGTTCTTTCTAATGGCAATATCAAAGCAAACTGTTACGGTTTCACATTGAAAATGATGAGAGGTTGGTTTTTTTTTTTACTTCCATGATTTTCATTCAAACAATTCCTTTATTGTTTCTGGAAATTTTATGCAAAAGAAATTATATTTTAAATGACCAAATAGTTTAGACTAACAATTAATTTGCTTAAGGAATCTCAGTCGTTTTCGGTGGTCTCAATTTCTTGGTCTTGGTCTTCTGCTATATTCACATCAAAAGTACTTTATAGGAAAAGCAAATCAACACGACTACTAGCAAATTTTATGGCAATATCAAATTGACTCGAATACTTGTGTGTGTGGCAGTTCACACCTATGCAGGTTTAGCTGACCCCCTTCAAGGTATATCTCGTTGGAGGTATCTTGGGTGATTTAATGATAGGGACCCCAGTCCTATCATCTCATTTCTACAGCTAAGTAAACTGGAGCAACGTGAAATAAAGTGTCTTGCTCAAGGAAACAACACATCACCTGGTCCTAGAATTAAACTCACAAGCTTTCGATTGCAAGCCCAATGCTCTAACCACTAAGTCATGCGCCTTCTTGACTGGTATATTATTTATTTTGGGGACTTGCCCCTTCCCCTTCTTTTAGCAAGGGAAATTTTATTGTACATTATATTTGCTACAATCATTTTTACTTCAATCCCATTTTCAGCAATACGGAGGAGATGAGTGGATTTTAGTGAATTTGCTGTATAGCCTTACAAGCTAAGGCCTTACAGACACGAGGAATCCGTCTTTCCACCAGACACTGTACATCTATCACCACAATATCCAACGCATTCTTTTTATATGAGTGATCTGTGAGAGATTTGGCTCCTATTTCTATCTGGTCAAACAACTATATAAGCAATTCATCAGTAGTTTGATTTAAATTGAGTGAGTATCCAAAAAAGTGAATTATCTGTTTTTTCCCATAATTTTATTCCTCCCTTGAAAAAACAGTCACATTTCTCTTAAATCAATCCCTATTGGTTTAAATAAAGACTGATACATTACATAATGTACTCTCACGTGTAAAGAAGTTGCGATGGTTATGACAGAACCTTCCCTCAGTATATATCTTCCTGATAATGTTTGACCAAGGGCTAAAAAACAATCATATTTAATTCAAACTAACAAGGGATTTTTAAACGACCAATCAATCTGCCAAAACAGCAGCCACATTCTTTTCAGATCACACCTTAAAAAGCGGAATAAATATACGGGATAATGTAATCCTCATTATACAAACAGATGGCCAGGTCTGAATTATCATTCCACATGGGTTTATTAAATCATAACTGTAACAACTCAACAGCTGTAACAACACAACAACAAAAACAATATAAGATTGCCAATATGAAATGGATGTCATCGAGCATGTAGCCAAAATATAACAAATTTTATTATCATTAATTTATCAAATTATCAGAGTCATTTTCCACAGATAAACCTCAACAGTTTTCCAGAGTTTTAACGTTCTTTCTTACACTTTTTAGCTTGGGGGGATGGGGAGCCTGTACAATTTTGCTCGACCTACTAGAAATATCAGACAAATACCACTTGAAATACATTATCATCATAGATCTATTTAAATAGTCATTAGTTAATGTATAGCCACATCCCATAAAACAAGGTTAGAGCTAGAATACTTTTGAAACTATGTCTGCCCTATCAGGGTTCACATTGAGCTAAACAAAATAACAATACGTGTTATACCTTCTTTCTATAACAGGAATGGTATAGGTTTTTTAGACCTACACTATGAGACTCAGAAACATGCGAATACAGTTCTATACTATGAACATATGTATGTAATGTGACGGTTCTATATTTTAAAGTTGGCGCAAAATAGGATATTGTGATGCTGGTGGGAAGTCAACCGACATTTGAAATGACTTACCATTATCGTGGATTGGCAGTATCGGTTGAGGGTCGGACGCCATGTTTTGCAGCAAAGAGTTACGGCCCGTTATCATCTGAGTTAACTTTGCTTTTCATCCTTACGTAGTCTATAAAATAAAGTACCAGTAATACACTAGGATAATTGTTGGTCTTGTGCCAAAAGTAGAAACAATTATCTGATCTTTTGTTCTATTGTGCTAAACAACATTGTTTGATATATTTGGAACGCTCTTTGATGGTAAAAACTAGTAAATAATTAACTGCTTAAAGCCAAATACTTAAATTTTCGTTATATTAGACTTAAAATAATTTCTGATATGCAATATGTCCTTAAAGAGTGTTATATTAAACTAATCGAAATAGTTATTTGAAACTCTATGTCAAGCAAAATAGAATTTCTCTTTCTTTAAGTAAGAAATACAATATGTTGACAAATTTTCAATTCATAAATAAACAGTTATTTGATTACTTGGAAAATAATTCTCGATACATATTAGTATATGCACACTTTATAAAATATGAAATATTTGGAAGATAAAGAGTACAGGGTATAGGGGAAATAGCATTTCTTCTTCTCTTCTACTTCGCCCACTTATTCCTAGAGGGTCGTGGTGTTAGAGTCCACAAACCTTCCACTAGGTCCTGTCACAAGCAACCGTCTCCAACTGATCCCGCTGGTTTCCCAATGGAAACCAGACATGCTCATAGATGTTATCCAACCATCTTGCCCGAGGTCTACTCCGGGTCTCCTTTCAAGGATTATTTCCTGAGGGACTCTATATCGGTCGCTTGTATCCACGATCGTATTATTTCGGTCATTATCCAAGATTCATGACCATAGGTAAGGGTTGGCACGAATACCATATTAAAGATAGCGAGTTTGGCTCTTACGCCTACTAAAATTGCATTTTTAACTCTCAATACCCCAGGATAACAATACAAGAAATGTAGTTAACTTTGCTTTTATTAGATTCAATAAAACGTCTTTCGAGTAAATTTAAATGTTTCTAGGTTTTCTAGTCGGATCCTTGAGTAGTGTTGTTTAGTGGATGTGGAAAGGATTTTGATGGATAAGTGACTATGAAAAATATGGAAATTTAACTAGGTTTGGTAAAAAAATCACTTTGCAGCTCTTCGCCCAAGTTCGAGTTCTGTCTACACATTTGTATATTAAATCCTCTAGAATAACCTGCCCAGAATTAGTAAAGAATTATATGAATAAGTTGTGATAGCATTTCCACAACTTAATGCTGTTAAAGAGAAAGAAAGGATTGAAAATATTTATTTTACAATAAAATTGATCGTGTCTAAGTTGGTGGTAATAGTGAAAAAACAAACAATATAAAGAATCTCATTAATAGCAAAAGATAAGATTTACACATGTTTAAAATTTACAAAGAACGGAATATACTATAATGAGTAAATGGAATTTTAAAAAAATTAAAAAGTTATAAATATAGTTAAAATAGACAAAACAGATAAAAACATGAACTGAATAAATATACAATTCAAATATCAATAAACTTTCAACGCGATTTCATTTGAAGAATAACATTTAAAAAGGAAAGGAAATAAGTAGATAATAGTGGAAAAATATTAAATAGATGACACGTGAAAAAAAGGAGAAGGATTGTTTTAAGCAATAACTTAAATTATAACTCATGTTTCGCTCCGTTACTCAATTAGTGCTTAGATTCACCTAGACACTATACGACTATATAGATATGCCCGTATGTATGCTTGTGCATGTATATGTGCGTGTGTGTGTGAAGTGGAACTGTGCTAATAGTCTACATATGGAATTGATGTCTATATATGTAAATATATATGATGGCTGCAACTCCATTTCGAGTAAAGACATCGCTTGATACTTAAGCATTAGCATCACGGATGTGGCTTTTTTATAGCAATTCTTATATGTATTGGAGATAGTTATTCCAATTGGTGTTGCTGATTGTGAACTGGCTAGGGTATCATGTTACCAGATTGGTCTCTTATTTCCTAGGAATATCTATCTCCCACACAAGTACTGCTACCTGAGAATTTCGGACATATGCTTACTGGTCGGAGAAGAGAACAACACCTTTGACCGGTAACATATCAATGGATCATTAATATCTCGTTTGAATCTGAAGAGAACACATAGGGAAGCTGTTATACAACTGCCTTACGTCTTTGAAATACGTATAACAAAATAAATAGGGATGTACAAATGAAACCGTTTTTCTTGTATGGTGCATTGGCAGTATCGGTTGAGGTTCGGACGCCATGCTTTGCAGCAAAGAGTTACGGCCGTTTATGGTCTGAGTTCAAATCCCACCAAGGTTAACTTTTTTCATCCTTACGGGGTCGATAAAATAAAGTACCAGTAATGCACTGGGATAATTGCTGGCCTTGTGCCAAAAGTAGAAATAATAATAATAATAATAATTATCATTATATTATTATTATTATTACAGTTGCATTTATCTTGCTTTATGTTCATACGAGTTATCACCAAGTCACAACCAGTGACCTCAAGAGACAACAAGGTCCGCCATGTTCAAGAAAGAACATACATATTCACACATGCATCTTTAGTGTTTAGACTTGTGATGTACTTATATTGACAGAATCTTCCTTAGTATATGGGCAGTTCCCATTAGTACTATCTTTTGTATTTCTCCTATACGCGGGGTTCCTGGGATTTGCGATAAGTAATCATTAGACCCCTTAGGTATCATTCCCAGAGCGCCTACAACCACTGGTATTGTTTTAGTTCTCAATTTCCACATTTTTCCAATTTCTATCTTCAGGTCCTTATACTTGCTCAATTTTTCAAATGTTTTTATAGATACATTCTTGTCTATTGGAACGGACATATCAATTAGCAGGCATACCCTCTTTTTAAAGTCCTTCAATATTATATCAGGTCTATTTGCATCTATTTTTCGGTCTGTTTGGATGCTAAAGTTCCACAAGATTGAGATGTGATCTTTTTCAAGTATGGGAGGTGGTTGATGCTCCCACCAATTCTTTTGATGAGGCAGGTCAAAATGCTTACACATTATCCAATGTATGTATTGTGCAGCTCTGTCATGCCTGTTTACGTATTCGGTTGGAGCTATAGGACTGCACATTGAAATTATATGGTCAATGGTCTCTGGTTGTTTTTTGCATACACGGCATAATGGGCTGCATCCATTTTTTATTATGTTGGCTTGGTAATTTTTTGTTGGCAGACACTGATCTTGTGCTGATATAATCAGTCCTTCAGTCTCCGATTTCAGTCCAGAGGATGCCAACCACTGATGGGTTAAAGTTTTGTCAACATCAGGATCGTTAGCTCGTTCTGGGTATTTTCCATACAGAGGCTTTTCTTGCCATTTCTTAGCCAGTTTCTGTAGCAGTTCTTTCTTTGCAGTTACTTTTACCTGCTTTGCTTTTTCTGTGTTTTCCATTTCAGCAGTAAATAGGACTTCTGAAATTTGTAGTCCATTACTGTATCTTTGTGCATCTTTTGTAATGGAATATGATCTTTTGATGCTTTCGTGTTTCAAAACGAGTTTGATTATCCAATCATGTGATTCCCTTAGATATGTAGATAATCCAATTGTTGCAGTTTTCAACGCAATGTCTAACTGGATTAACCCACGTCCTCCTTCTTTCCTAGGGAGATATATTCTATCTGTATCTGCCTTAGGGTGATGCATTCTGTGCATGGTTAAGAATTTTCGAAATTTTGTATCGAGCCTACGGATCTCTGTGCTTGACCAGTTGATGACATTGTAACTGTAGGTTACTACTGGTATGGCAAGCGTGTTTATGACATCGATCCTTCACAAACACCTAGATATTTGTAAGTTTTTTCTTGATCAAGTTCTCTTATCACGTTCCCCCGATCAAGATTAATGTCTGAACTCTTCAGCAGCTTTCCTCTGGTGAACGTTGCTTTGGCGCATTTATCTAGTCCAAACTCCATTTTAATGTCATCACTGAACTGCTCCACAGTGGATAATAACCCTTGCAATTGTTCATCATTTTTTGCAAATAGTTTCAGGTCATCCATGTAGAACAAGTGATTAATGGTTTTGTCATAGACTTTATATCCATGTTTTGTTTCATTGAGCATTTTACTTAATGGTATAAGTGCGATGCAGAATAAAAGCGGTGATAAAGAGTCACCCTGAAAAATTCCACAATTAATATTAACTTCTCCAGCTTCCAGTGATTTTGTTTCACTATTCAAAAGGAGTGTCGTTTTCCATGTCTTCATACTGAATGACAAAAACCTCCTGACAACGGGGGATATTTTGAAAATCTCTAAACATTTTTCAATCCAACTGTGTGGCAAACTATCGAATGCTTTTTTATAATCTATCCAAGCAATTGATAGATTTTTGTGTCTATTATGACAATCTTCCAGTATCATTTTGTTAACCAAAAGCTGATCCTTACAGCCATATGAGCCTCGTTTACACCCTTTCTGCTCAATAGGAAATAGGTCATTTGTTATCAGGTGGTCATATGTGTATTCAGTTAGGACTGATGTTAAAATTTGATACATTGTGGTCAAGCAAGTTATCGGTCTGTAATTTTGGGGATTGTTTGTCTCATCATTCTTCGGAAGCAAGAATGTAATGCCGTTAACTAGCCATGATGGTATCTTTTCTGGCTCCTTAACTATTTCATTGTAAAGTTGGGCTATTATTATTATTATTATTATTATTATTATTATTATTAAAACTGGGAGAGGGCACTTGCCTTGGTGGTCAGGGCCACTGTGGTCTTTTAATGGGCTTTCTCCACAAATGTCCCTCGGAAGTCTCCCCCCTATTGGGGAATTTTTCTTTGTTATTTTATTTCAACCTCCGTTTTTTTTTACACGCAGAAATGCCCATTTGTACCGTCCTGTATTGTCCTGTACTGTCCTTAATGTCTACTTTATGTAAACCCTTGTGGTTAATAAAGAAAACATTATTATTATTATTATTATTATTATTATTATTATTATTATTATTATATATATGGATAAGTAATTGAAAATTCAATTGGAGTATTTTGATTATGTTACCGGTTTCACAGTTCTTATGATTTTGAAAAGTAAAATAAGATGGAGGGTTTGTGTTTCTGTTGTGGTTTGTCTCGCATATATCTGGAGTTCGAAAATTCTTTTTGTTTTATCCAAAGAAAAGTGGCTCAGATTACTATTTGCCATTTTATTTGTTGGTGATAGTCACGTGATTAGGCGTAGAAATGTTTGCATCTAGAATGGTTGCGTCGAAGCAAATTCTCTTTCTGAGAGAAAGAGAATGTGCTTCGAAATCACTAGACGTATCTGAGGAACTTGCGAGTCCAGAGTCAGGTTCGATCCACAAAATAGATCGCACCTCGAGCTGGCCGCCGGAGAAACAATTGTAATACGTAATAAATTGTGTTCCGATGCATCACTGATTCTTCGTTTTCCACATTATATATATATATATATATATATATATATGTGTGTGTGTGTGTGTGTGTGTGTGTGTGTGTAAAAGTTCTATTTAAATTGTTGGGATACAACAAGCAAATATTTTTATAACTGATATAAAACACTCAACAAATATTTGGAGTAAAAATACGATATTAACAAATGGAAACTATATTTATAAAACCATATTTATTTCATTATACATATTTCAAGGACACCAAGTTAAATTATGGTGTGCTTTCATCAGATAAAATATAATATAGATCAGTTTTATTAATAAATATTGACATACCCTTAAATAATGCAACCATTGCTGTTGGAAGCTCCCGGATAGTATATATCTATATATAAATATATATATATGAATATATATATATATATATATATATATATATATATATATATATATATATATATATATATAGCTGGATTACAGCTCGCACGAAACAGACCTTGTAACAGCATAGCGCGCTTCGAACGGCGCGCCACCTGTAACTGCATTTGCACATCTAACTAACACACACATATATATATATATATATATATGTATGTGTGTGAGTGTCTGTGTGTCGTGAGGTGACCATAGTTGCAAAAGGTACTCAATACGTTACTCGAGATTTCTGCAGGAATTGTTACAGTTGTAAGAAATCATAAGGAAGTCCATATCTATAATAAAATAATAAAATAATATCTATCTATCTAGCTATATATATATATATATATATTATAGTATAGCGCAATATGTTCTATTAGGTGGAATTCATGTGTGACAGAACACTTAGTGATGTGCTTACATGAAATATAACCCTTGCCGGTTCTATGGTTATATTATGAAGACACACACATACATACAGATATATGTATGTATAAATGATGATGTGTTTATCTATACACGCAGATACACACACATACACAGACACACATACACACACACACATATATATATATATTCATATGCATGTATAAGTGTGTCTATTTGAGTGGATTGTTATGTATATATGTATATATATATTTGTGTGTTACTTTGGTAAACCAACAGTAAATTGACGTTACGATCCCTAAACTCTATATATGCACATAAATACATATATTTATATATATCTATATATATATATATATATATATATATATATAAGAATATATTTACACATACCCACACATATACTCACAAGCACACACACACACATAGACATATATATATATATATATATATATATATATATATATATATATATATATATAAGGAAAATATATTTCAATATTTCATTCAAAACGCAGCATCATAAAGAAATCTCATATCAGTACGATAACTTATACGAAATGATTATTATACAGACCGAACCTTTTGATGGCAAAGTCTGTAGAATATACATGTAAACATCTTCTAAGAGAATTGCATTAAACCCAAACTTAGATATAGTATCATTGGAAATAGTGATTTCTCTTATTTCTTCCGACATGCCATCAAATATATCCTATAAATGCAGCCGAAATCCGAATTAGTTCCGAACTACATAGCAAGGAAATTGAACACCAATAAAAAAAATATTCTTTCATAACTTATCTCTAAATTCTTCAAATATTTGGACTATAATATTTTATGTTTTCAGTTCTTCCATAAATACCCCCCCCCCCCCTCCATAAAAAGAGATGGTATAATTTTATACTTCATACACATCCGCTCTGGATTTATAATTAGGAATAGAAGTTGCAAAAAACATAGCAAAACAAGGAAAAAACACACTTAATGGAAAATTAAATGTATATATATACATATACACATTTACACATATACATATATATATATATATATATATATATACACACACACATATATATATATATATATATACATATATATATATATATATGTGTGTGTGTGTGTGTGTGTGTGTGTGCATATATATGTATGTATTTATATATGTATATATATAGTTATGTAATAAACAACATAAGGCAATTATTTCATTTACCAGTGGTTTCTTGAAAGCAAACAAATTTTGCTTTCAATCATCAGAATCTAAAAATCCTGGTGTATTTATTGACATTGGATTTTAAAAACAAAAATATAATCTATATGAAAGTGAGGCTGGAAAAGGAAGAAGGAAAGGAAAAATAAACACACATGCACACACACACAATTACATACACACACATATATACATACACATATTATGATGGCTTCCCCCTCGTTATCGAGTATGGCCATTGCACGAGGAGAAAAAAAAAATAATAATAATAATAAATAAATAAGAAAGAAAAGAAAATTAAAAAAAGAAATATATATATATATATATACACACACATACATACACACATATATATATACATACACACATATACATTAATAATAATAATAATAATATCGACAATAATAATTACCACAATAACAACAATAATAATATACATATACATATATATATACACACACACGCACACACATAAACATATCTCTCTCTCTCTACACACACACACACACACACACACACACACACACACACACACACACACACGATAGCAACTAACAGCGCTGCGATCGAATGTGGCTTTTTAGCCCAGCCAATGATCTAAAATGTCTTGCACAGAGTCGGCAACCAAGACATTCACTGGGAATAGCCGGCTGCGGTTGGAGTTCATATACTTTTGCATGTCGCTTGAGCCCTCCTGCTGATCTACATTCTCTACCACATGTTTGGCAAGCATGATGAGTAGCATCTCCAACAGCAGCCTGGTAGTCTACCTGTGGTCTTACTTTATGACTGCGAAGATGACTTTCGAGTCTAGCTTTGCTTAGGCAGAGTCTCGCACAGACGCTGCATGTCAGCACCATAGGAGGACCCTCGCCGTCTGGAAGTGCAACAGCAATGCCCTTCCTCACATCCCGCTTTACTTTCTCGTATGGGATTCGAGATGCCTCAAAGGCAACTTTTCCCTCATATACAGTCTTTCTCCATTTATTACGATCAGCAGCAATATTTTCCCATGTATCAGCAGAGATGTTAGCGTCTTTCAAAGAGGCTTTCAAGGAATCCTTAAACGTCTTTTTTGGTTTATGTGGCGGTCGTTTTCCTTTAACCAAATCTCCATAAAAGAGTTGTTTTGGTATTCTAGAATCCTCAATCCTGGCAAGGTGACCACTCCAGCGGAGTCGTTGCTTAATCACAAGAGCTTCTATACTGACACACATAGAGCTTTCCAAAATCTCGACATCACTGATGTGGTCCCTCCAGTGAACGCCATGGATCCGTCTGAGACACATCTGATGGAAACGCTCCAATTGCTTAAGGTGGTGTCGATATGTGACCCAGGTCTCGCAGGCATAAAGAAGACAAGAGAGCACACATGCCTTGTATACCTTTACCTTTGTCCTCCTGCATATGTCTCGCCGACCCCAGAGTCTCCTTTCTCGCTTTCCGAAAGCATCACTTGCTTTCCTAATCCTAAGTGAGATTTCACTGTCAAGGTTGCTGTATCGATTGACAGTGCTTCCCAGGTAGACAAACTGATCAACCACTCCAAGTCGTTTACCATACACATAGATATTTGGTTCAGTGTACTGGTTACCAGGGGCAGGTTGGTACATGACGACGGTTTTCTTGAGACTGACAGTCAATCCTAGGGCAGTGCAAGCGTCAGAAAATGCATTCAAAATGTGCTGCATATCACTCTCTGTGTGCGCTACAAGATCGCAATCATCTGCATACAAGAGGTCTCTTATGATTGATGTAAATACTTTTGTCTTTGCAGCAAAGCGCCTGATGTTAAATATGCTGCTTGAGGTTCGATATCGGATGTAAACACACATATACATACATATATATATAGAGATGAGATTCTACAGGACTAGAACTGTTTCATTAGTCCTGTAGAATCTCATCTATATTAAAACTTGTATACTCTGCTATGTATTGAGTACCTTACTTACTGTGGTTACCTCCGATTCAACCCGGAATAACGTACATATATATATATATATATATATATACACATACATACACATATACATACACGTACAAATACACATACATATACATATATATATACATACACACATATATATCAACATATCCATACATACACATACATGCAGATACACAAACACACACACACACACACACATGTATATATATATATATATATATATATATATATATATATATATATACATCTATATATCCTTCCCCCCCCCTCTCTAAATAAAATATTTTTCCCAATATCACACATCAATCTAAAACCACTTTTCATATGTTGATTTAAAACTGCACTATCCACAAGTGTTTTTTAGCCTTCATATCATGTTCTCCTGTTTTATCTGATGAAAACACAAATATTATTGCATGATGATGTTTGTTTTTGAAATGCGCATAATAAAATATATGGAACTCCTTTAACCATCTTTTGATCTTATATTATGCATACTCCAGTCCTACAAACTGTAGAGTGCTTCTTATCCGATATCTGCATTGCTTTATTGTACTACAATAAAACTCACCTCCTACATACATCTATATATATATATACATACATACAAATCATACATATATACACACGTACATACGCACACATACATACACATATATATATATATATATATATATATATATACACGTACATATACATACATATACACACACACATACATACAAATACATACACACACATGTATGTGTGTAAAACTCATTCTTAGAAGTATTCATTGAACCTTGTTTAACTCTTAAATATATATATACATACATATATATATATGTATATATATGTATATATGTATATATATATATATATATATATATATATATATATATATATACACACACATATATAAGAAAAATCATAAATATTATATATATATATAAAAATTAAAAGGTGAAAGGGGTAAACAAATACTTGGGAATACGACAAATAATAAATAAATAAATAATTAAAAAAGGGTATAAATGTTTATAGCTGATTTAGAGCACTCAACAATTCCTGGAGCAAATGATCAATGAAAATAAGCATTAAATCATTGTATGTAATATGCATATACATACACATACATATATACATATACATATATATATATATATATATATATATATATACACACACACACACAAAACCATGCAAATATACACATATATACATACATATCCATACATATACGTATATATATACATACAGGAAAAAGTATGACCCCAACGGCAGAGCTCAAGCCGTTTCTGAGGCTATTATATGTGTATTTTTATAGAATTGTTTATGTGTGTATATATATAATAGCCTCAAAAACGGGTTGAGCTCTGCCGTCGGGGTCATACTTTTTCCTATATGTATATATATAATTAGTTGACTATATCTAGGCGATTACGCTGTCGAAATATTCGATAAATATTCCGCTACGGCCGACGCGAAGCGCTAGTTTTGGTTATTTGTCGGAGATTCCTTCATAGAAGCCTCATTCGTATAGCCTGGTCTATTCGATTTTTTATATAGTTAATTATGCTAATTGGGAGAGGAAATAGTATATATTTTATCTTGTGATTCTATAGACATGTTTTATGATATATATATATATATATATATATATATATATATATATATATATATATATATATATATATATATATATATATATATATATGTACATATATATATACACACGCACAAATACAACAGAAGCATATAAAATACATTTATATACACACATACATATACATTCAGATATATATAAACATATATACACATACATATCCATACATATATATATATATATATATATATATATATATATATATATATATATATATATATATATATATACATATATACACATATACGCAACACACACACACACAGAAATAAATATCTAAAAATAAAAAAGGTGGGTATGTAAAGGGTAAGGTAGAAAGTAGGGGGGGAAATAAGGAAAATAAATGACATAGGAAAAGGTTTAAATATAATGGGAGATAAGGGAGAAAAAGAATATAAGAGTACAGAAAATGAGTTCAGAAGGTAAAAAACTCGTAGTGGATGTAAGGCGTAGAGAGCAGAGAAGAAGTTAAAGGTGGTTGAGTTATCGTAAGCTCTGTAACCTACATAGAGCACTCTTTTTTCCTGGACCTTTCCGACGTAATTACTTCATTTATGTACATATATATATATATATATATATATATATATATATATATATATATTAGTAAATTTGTATTCCAATGTTACTAAGTAGTTGCATTGGATGAAGTCAACCGACGTCGGAGATTGCTCAACGTATAGGTAACCCATACACTATAGAAACAATTGTTACCTAATAAATTCTTTATACCCGCATTTCCGTTTCATAAACTTCTTCTCCATATATATATATATATATATATATATATATATATACATAATATATATACACACATATATATATATATATGTGGGGGGGGGGGGTCTATGTATGTATTTATATATGTATAATATATATGTGTCGGGGGGGGGTGACGCTCGGATATGGCTTTTCAAGCCTGCTAGAGACTTGCACTCCTTCACAGACTAACCACAACTATGGATCTTTTTGGCTTGAGGTCTTGCATCAGGTTGCCCGTGAACCCTCACAACACCGTGGAGATCATAGTTCACTGGTTCTCTTTGAACATGGCTGCGACTGTGGCTCCTGAGACCAGATTTGCTCAAGCAAATTTTTCCACACTCAGGGCACTTCAATTCAATGGAGACACCGATCGTTTCGAGAGATAAACCAGGGCATTGCTTACGCACATCCCTTTTGATCGTCTCGTGCTCTATGCGCCTATTCTCAAACATATGGACCCCATCATTCACCATTCCACACCAAGTTTCTCTTTCAAGAGCTTCTATCTCCCAGTCAGCCACCATCAAACCAGTTTTTTTCAATGAGTCCTTTACACAATCCTTGAGTCGGAGCCTTGACTTGTGAGGTGGTCTCTTACCCTTACAAAGCTCGCCATACAAAAGATGTTTCGATCATCCTCCATTCTGCACAGGTGTCCAGTCCATCACAAATGCCGTTGGTGGATGATACTCTCAGTGCTCCAACACTCACTTCTCTCAAGGACCTCAACATCACTCACATGCATCTGCCTCTTGATACCGAGCATCTTTCGGAGACACTGCTGGTGAAACGGTTCCAGTCTATGGATATGCCAGAAACACATACATATATATACACATATAAAGGTAAAGTTTCGTTATAACGAATTCCATTATAAGGATTTTTTCAGCATAACGAATTTCTTTTTATCCCCGGGTTAATAACAAATAAACGTTCGATTTGTTTCGGTCGATTACGTGGCGATTACGTACTTTATTTTATCGACCCCGTAAGGATGAAAGGCAAAGTTAACCTCAGCGGGATTTAAACTCAGATCATAAAGGGCCGTAACTCTATATCGTGAAGCATGTTGTCCGACGCTCTACCGACACTGCCAGATGTGACAGATACGAGAAATTGCCCGGTAATTCACTGCAAGTAACGTGTTTCCCTTTTTGAAATCGGGAACTACAGACACGGATGTAACATGCTCATGTATATAATGGGTGTCCAGTGATTTCCTCCAGCTAGCGGGATGAAATCTGGTGTCAATAATTCTGCAGGACACTAGTGAGAAACTTCCTAATGCTGAGTTATGTTGAAATTTGTTTATGTTGCTATAATATCTGGAGTTCTGAAAGAGCGGGGTAAGTTGTAAGATAACTTCACAGATACTATCCAGATCAACCATAAGAGGAGTATTGAGATAAAGCAGTAGTATTACTTCTTATGAATCTCACCTATTTGTTTAGCTCCGTCATGAAGACTATGGTTTTTTTTATTAATCAGAGGGCTAACAAATAAAACAGCGATCTTATGTTATTTTCAATTTGGAATTGAAGTTTTTCAATAGTCTAGTCTTCCCCAGTTGTTCTTTCGTTATTTATGATAGTTTTCATGTAATTTTGGTTTATAGATTCGAGCAATAGGAGTTTTGTTGCTTGCAATACTTTAGTTGGTTGAATTTAATATTAGGTCTTTCCATTTTCTATTAATGGATTTTCTGTCTTAAGGGAGCTTGCAATAAAATGTTTTTGTGTGTTTTGATTGAATGTGGTTTATGTATATATATAGTTGTATCTACAAATAGTTGCAATGTCGAGATCCTTATTTTCGGTGTCATGGATAGAAAAGCGTGAAATAACATTATCATTGGAGTCCATCATCCAGCTGCACCCACAACAGCATATTGGTTGAGAGGACAAATGCCCACCGGATAAATGCCCACTGCAGAATAGATGCCTAGAACCAAATATAGTGTCCCTGTGTACTATCAAATCTGGCAACCTAGCATGGCACTACATAGATTCTACAGCTGGAGATTTCAAAAAAATATGGTATGTGCATAGGCATTCTATAAAAAAAACCGTAGACTTGAGAATACAATGACGCTGGCCAATAAGATCTGGCAGCTTAAGGACATCAACTAAGAAGATGAGATTAGCTGGTCGAAGTTATTGAGTGCAAGGACCTACAAAAAATGGAATGTCCCACTGCGGACTATGCAATATGGAGCTGCTCCATATTTTAAAATACGATAAAATGCTGCTTAATAACAAGATAGAGCGAACAATCTTCTGTATGCACAAAGCAGCCACCAAATTCTCTAACTTCAAATCGCAACCGGCATGATTCGATCCAGCAATCTCGGAATTCAGTCAGAACCACCCGGATTTAAATGTACTAGCTTCACACCATTCCACTGTTATTAGCTGTCAACTGACCAACTGGTCATTAAATCAACATCATGAATCCCCCAACCTTTGTCTCACTTTCTCTCTATAGTCGCATCACCTCCATTAAGATAAAACAATCGGTCTACCAGACCTTAATCACCCTTTCACTTTTTATTCTCTATCTGTCTGTCTACTGCTTCCTCGTCCTTGGTCCTACCCTTTATGCCTCATTCTCGAATCCTTATTCTTTATTCTCTATCTCCTGTTCTTTATCTCTTACTCCCTTACTTTTTATTTTTTATTTAATACTCTGATATTTTGTTGTACCTCTTGCATTTTTATTTCGCCACTTTAATGAACTCAATACACTACATATCGCCTATCATATATCGTATTTCTTTTCATGTTATTGTCATCATTACTGTCATCACTATTTTATACATCCAACTTACTCACCATTATAACTCCAACTACCACCGCCACTTACTACTATTATAAGTAACCGTATTTTGCACTTATTTCTTACATCTTTATCATTTTCTTCTTTATACTTTTATTACTGTTTATTATCTTTTATTATTGGTGTTATTGTTATTGTTTTCATTCACTTGTTTCTCCTATGTATCTATAAATACCTGTGCCATGTGTTACACCCTCCAGTATTCCGATGATTTGATCACAGACACACACTGTATTTAAGGTCGAGTGACGCAACTTCGAGTGATCAGCGACCTTTAGACTCACCTGATCAATGAAACAATTGTTAATACTGTAAATTAAACCCTTTCTGTACAGCCGACCATGTTATTCTTCACGCTTTCACTATCATTACTCCAAGAATCACCTACATGAGAATTCTCGCAAACTCGCTACCTAAGTAAGGAAACCTCTTGTTGAGTCAAACAACGCCATACGTTAAAACTATCCATAGTACAGAGTACTAAACAACCTCTAACTGGATTACCTACAACGATAACTTGTTATACCATATATATATATATATATATAATTTTGCTAATCACTGTTTGTGTGGTTCGTCTTATTTGTACATGTGTGTGTTTGTCTGTGTGTGCATGTGTGTGTGTGCATGTGTGTATGTGTGCATATGTGTGTGTGTTCTTCACCTCAGTGAAATTTGGTAGACGGAAACTGAGAGATTATCTTTTCTTGGTCGCTAGATTTAATCAATCGGCCAGTTTAACGAAACCACTTCGCCTTCGATTACTTTTAGATACGTATACTCTGATTACATCAGGAGATTTAGGATCAATCATTCATTTCATAACTATTGAATCTTGAGTATCTTGACCATCTTTCATATATGTGAAATGAAAATCGTAACAGATGAAACAAGTATTTCAACAGCTGCCAAACTATTATTCTTATTGCTAATCATAAATATTTTCATTAGTGATAAGTGATTTGGCCTTTGCTACCAGCTATCTTCAACACTCTTTAGTGAAGTAGTTTTAAAAATATCCATGTCTCAGCTGCACATTTAACGATAAAGTTTCACTCGTGGTTAAATTATCAATAATTATCAATACATATCAATACAAATACGAAGAAATTTGACTTATATTTCATCAGATGGTGAGACACAATCATTACATAGTTAAAATGGGCATCACAAACAGACTACATCTTGTCATGATTTCATTGTTTATCAAACTTTCTTGGACACTTCTTACAACGTCTTTTCTGTGTTTCTTTAGGTTGATGCTGGGATGGTCATGCTATCATCCCTCACACATACTTCCATTCCATACATACTAAAACATGCGTTGGTAGTTTTGTGCGTTCTGCCAAGAAACGTCGTCAGATTTGCGGTTTGCAAAGTTGCTTTGATAAGGCTGAAAGGAAATGTCAATGCTTTTGGCTTCCTTTATATAAATCGGGGGCTTTTTCCATGACACACACGTGAAATACCTTCATCATTATATTATAATTATAGGGTTTTATGAATATATGAGATTAAGTGTATCTAATATATATATATATATATATATATATATATATATATATGAGTGCGTGTGTGTGTTCTTTTAGATATTTTAAATGATTCGGTAAAATTAAATTAGTCAGTTGAGTTAATACTCTTGGGTCTCGAATAATCGTACCCCTCCCCACATATTATTTTTCAGATTTTTTGCTAATCTATCTCCGGCGAAATTTTATTTGAAGTGGTATCATTCCTGCAGCAATTATTTTCTTTATACATTACAATAAAGTACATAACTATAAATGCCACATGTTATAAAATAAATATATATGTAAACTAAAGGTTTAATTCTGGTTTTTCAAAAATCAACAGATTCAACCCAGAAAAATTACAAATTTTCCAACCCTCCCCCTCATTCCAATTCCATCCACTATTGTTTGGGACCCGAGAGTATTTTATTTACACGGTTTTCTAATTTTGGAGGTAGGTTATATTGTAATTAAAATACAAATTCAAACCACATCTATATGGAACTAATAAGAAACGAAAATAGAAATTTAGATTAAAAGCTGATCGCTTTTGAAACACATGCTTAGGTAACGAGGTGTCTCAGCACCAATCAAAATTTAAGTTTCATGAAACCAGGAAGAGTACAGCTAATTATGAAATTACAGTTAAGTGAAAATAAATAAAATATTCCAGGTGTGTTTGCCGGTGGTAAGTACACATAAACACGAATAGGTATGCAAGCACTTAGAACTCAGAGCTGTATGGGAGCCTCCCAAAAGTCAGCTCGAAAGTAACACAGAGGAGACTGAGGTTAGCTGGACATGGTCACCGACATTCAGAGTTGACACTGCACTCAGTCCTACTGTGGAACCCCCTACACGGACACACTAGAAGAGGGTGACCGAGATTGACATATGTTGATGCCCTAAGGACAGACACAGGACTCTTGGAGGTGCAGGACATGGCAGCGATGGTGGGGTGGAGAGAACTCGTCCATGGATCTCGGCAATGTTACTCCCCTTAGGCAGATATATATATATGTATATATATATATATTGAGTATATGTTTGTTGTTTACCGACACCTCAGTATGCAGATTGGAGCACTCGACGAAGTACGCAGATTGGTTTGGTTACTCCGGAGTAATGTAAAATAAAATAATTAAGTCAAATATTTAAAATTTGGCTTCGTTTATTAAAGATGTACTGCTATATATATTTCCGTGACAACCATCATTGGCTGTGACCTCTTCAGGCAGTCCAAATTGGTGTTAGAGACAGGTACACATGTTGTTAAAGTGTTTTACTCCTTCAATACTCCGATATGTCCAGCTCCTGGTTGGGTTGTTATTTCTCTGAGGAACTGGAATCAATTCGGACTACCTGAAGAGGTCACAGCCAATGAGGGCTGTCACCGAAATATATATAGCAGTACATCTTTAATAAACGAAGCCCAATTTTAAATATTTGACTTAATTATTTTATTTTATATATATATATATATATATATATTCTCTCTCTCTTTCTATATATATATATTATATATATATATATAAGTATATACATATATTCTATATATACATATATAAAGAGACGAACGTCTTGCTTTTGAAGGGCTGAGAATATATGTATATACTTATATATATTATATATATATATATATATACATACATATATATATATATATATATATATATATATATATATATATATATATATATATTTACATGATATATATATTATATATATAAGTATATACATATATTCTCAGCGCTTCGAAAACCAGACTTTCGTCTCTGTACATTGTTTATCTACAAGAAGGTTTTGAAAACGTGAAAGTTCTAGTTGCTTTTTTAATAATTTCATATCTACATTCGGCGTCAAAAGTAAATATTAATTATGTTTTGATCATGCCAATACTAAAGATCATCACTTTGGTAATTCGAATGTCAGTCAGGAAAGATAAAGAACTTGTTAATGATAATAAATTCCATTTTATTTATTCACTAAAATATTAATAACATCTACGTTATTTCACACAATATCTATTATATTCTATCGAAGTATTATATTACATTTCTCACTGTATAATTTCAAATCAAATCTTACACGGAAAGTGCATTAACAAGGAATATGTGACTGTGTTTTTATAGGAAGTTAATCGAATATTTAATTGTAACTTTAAATATTTTACTTAATTCTTGTATTCCAGTAATTATTGTTTTCCACATCATTGCAAATGTATTGCTATTCATTGAATCCATTAAAATGTGGAATGTGTTCAATTATTGAGTGATTCTTATATTTTGGCAGAATCCTTGGGTGGTGAGTTGGTCGTTAGAGCGTTGAACACTCTGATTTGGTTACGTCAGATCCCAGCCAGGTCAACTTTATTGATTATTTTTCTGTCGTTGGTTAAACAAATTTAAACAAGAAGGGGAAGTGGGATCGATATAATCGACTTTCTTCTCCTTTTCATAAATTGCTGCCCTTGTACATAAATTAAAAAAAATCATTATTATTTACGAGAAATTGTATTATTTTAAACAGGGGTGGTGTAGATCGGTAGAATAATTAGAACGTCGGACCAAATACTTGGCAGCATTTGTTATGATTTGGTTCATTATCAACTTTGCGGGATCGATAAAATAAATACCAGTCAACTTTTCGGGTCGATTGAAACGACGTTTTCTTCTTCGTAAAATTGCTAGCCTTATTCTTAAATTAAAAACGATTACAATATACGTGAAACGCTATATATTATTTACAGAATCTTAAGAATTTCTCTAATTCAGTCAGGAAAATCGAAAAGCAAAAATCAAAGAAACAACTTTCTAACAGATGACAGACACACTTCTAAAATTATTTATTGTAGTAGGGCGTTAATCTGATACAAGTTACTGTTATTTTCTGTTGATAACTTTCAAATGTTTGGCTGCCACCTGTTGATTGTAGAAACGTTTGCAGAAAACTGGATTCATTTCCTAGTGTTTACTGCGCTTCTAACAAGTAGTTTAATTACATTGCAAACAAATTAAAATTGCTAATTACTTCGCTCTCCCCCCTTCCTCATTCTCTCTCTCTCTATCTATCTATCTATCTATCTATCTCTCCAAGATACCATCTTTGGCTAAATCAATAGAAAAGTTAAATTGCAGTTCACATGTAGGTTTAGCTGGTCTCTTACTAGGTTTATAAGATATTTTACTGCTTGAGTGATATGAAGTCAATTTCTCACCAACAAACCGCACCAATACAGAAATCTAAGCCACTATATGATGTTGGTGAGCCCAACAGTCTAACTAGCACCACTCTCTCAATAATTAAATCTAAGCCACTATATGATATTGGTGAGCCCAACAGTCTAACTAGCACCACTGCCTCAATAATTAAATCTAAACCACTATATGATGTTGGTGAGACCAACAGTCTAACTAGCACCACTCTATCATTAATTAAATCTAAGCCACTATATGATGTTGGTGTGCCCAACAGTCTAACTAGCACCACTCTATCATTAATTAAATCTAAGCCACTATATGATGTTGGTGAGCCCAACAGTCTAACTAGCACCACTCCCTCAATAATTAAATCTAAGCTACTATATGATGTTGGTGAGCCCAACAGTCTAACTAGCACCACTCCCTCATTAATTAAGTCTAAGCCACTATATGATGTTGGTGAGCCCAACAGTCTAACTAGCACCACTCTATCATTAATTAAATCTAAGCCACTATATGATGTTGGTGAGCCCAACAGTCTAACTAGGACCACTCACTCATTAATTAAATCTAAGCCACTATATGATGTTAGTGAGCCCAACAGTCTAACTAGCACCACTCCCTCATTAATTAAATATAAGCCACTATATGATGTTGGTGAGCCCAACAGTCTAACTAGCACCACTCTCTCATTAATTAAATCTAAGCCACTATATGATGTTGGTGAGCCCAACAGTCTAACTAGCACCACTCTATCATTAATTAAATCTAAGCCACTATATGATGTTGGTGAGCCCAACAGTCTAACTAGCACCACTCCCTCAATAATTAAATCTAAGCCACTATATGATGTTGGTGAGCCCAACAGTCTGACTAGCACCACTCTCTCATTAATTAAATCTAAGCCACTATATGATGTTGGTGAGCCCAACAGTCTAACTAGCACCACTCCCTCAATAATTAAATCTAAGCTACTATATGATGTTGGTGAGCCCAACAGTCTAACTAGCACCACTCTATCATTAATTAAATCTAAGCCACTATATGATGTTGGTGAGCCCAACAGTTTAACTAGCACCACTCTATCATTAATTAAATCTAAGCCACTATATGATGTTGGTGAGCCCAACAGTCTAACTAGCACCACTCCCTCAATAATTAAGTCTAAGCCACTATATGATGTTGGTGAGTCCAACAGTCTAACTAGCACCACTCTCTCAATAATTAAATCTAAGCCACTATATGATGTTGGTGAGTCCAACAGTCTAACTAGCACCACTCCCTCAATAATTAAGTCTAAGCCACTATATGATGTTGGTGAGTCCAACAGTCTAACTAGCACCACTCTATCATTAATTAAATCTAAGCCACTATATGATGTTGGTGAGCCCAACAGTCTAACTAGCACCACTCCCTCAATAATTAAGTCTAAGCCACTATATGATGTTGGTGAGCCCAACAGTCTAACTAGCACCACTCTCTCAATAATTAAATCTAAGCCACTATATGATGTTGGTGAGCCCAACAGTCTAACTAGCACCACTCCCTCAATAATTAAATCTAAGCTACTATATGATGTTGGTGAGCCCAACAGTCTAACTAGCACCACTCTCTCAATAATTAAATCTAAGCCACTATATGATGTTGGTGAGCCCAACAGTCTAACTAGCACCACTCCCTCATTAATTATGTCTAAGCCACTATATGATGTTGGTGAGCCCAACAGTCTAACTAGTACCACTCTATCATTAATAAAATCTAAGCCACTATATGATGTTGGTGAGCCCAACAGTTTAACTAGCACCACTCTATCATTAATTAAATCTAAGCCACTATATGATGTTGGTGAGCCCAACAGTCTAACTAGCACCACTCCCTCAATAATTAAATCTAAGCCACTATATGATGTTGGTGAGCCGAACAGTCTAACTAGCACCACTCCCTCAATAGTTAAGTCTAAGCCATTATATGATGTTGGTGAGTCCAACAGTCTAACCAGCACCACTCTCTCAATAATTATGTCTAAGCCACTATATGATGTTGGTGAGCCCAACAGTCTAACTAGCACCACTCTATCATTAATAAAATCTAAGCCACTATATGATGTTGGTGACCCCAACAGTTTAACTAGCACCACCCTATCATTAATTAAATCTAAGCCACTATATGATGTTGGTGAGCCCAACAGTCTAACTAGCACCACTCCCTCATTAATTAAGTCTATGCCACTATATGATGTTGGTGAGCCCAACAGTCTAACTAGCACCACTCTATCATTAATTAAATCTAAGCCACTATATGATGTTGGTGAGCCCAACAGTCTAACTAGCACCACTCTATCATTAATTAAATATAAGCCACTATATGATGTTGGTGAGCCCAACAGTCTAACTAGCACCACTCTATCATTAATTAAATCTAAGCCACTATATGATGTTGGTGAGCCCAACAGTCTAACTAGCACCACTCTATCATTAATTAAATCTAAGCCACTATATGATGTTGGTGAGCCCAACAGTCTAACTAGCACCACTCTATCATTAATTAAATCTAAGCCACTATATGATGTTGGTGAGCCCAACAGTCTAACTAGCACCACTCCCTCAATAATTAAATCTAAGCCATTATATGATGTTGGTGAGCCCAACAGTCTAACTAGCACCACTCTCTCATTAATTAAATCTAAGCCACTATATGATGTTGGTGAGCCCAACAGTCTAACTAGCACCACTCCCTCAATAATTAAATCTAAGCTACTATATGATGTTGGTGAGCCCAACAGTCTAACTAGCACCACTCTATCATTAATTAAATCTAAGCCACTATATGATGTTGGTGAGCCCAACAGTCTAACTAGCACCACTCCCTCATTAATTGAATATAAGCCACTATATGATGTTGGTGAGCCGAACAGTCTAACTAGCACCACTCTATCATTAATTAAATCTAAGCCACTATATGATGTTGGTGAGCCCAACAGTCTAACTAGCACCACTCTATCATTAATTAAATCTAAGCCACTATATGATGTTGGTGAGCCCAACAGTCTAACTAGCACCACTCCCTCAATAATTAAATCTAAGCCACTATATGATGTTGGTGAGCCCAACAGTCTAACTAGCACCACTCTCTCATTAATTAAATCTAAGCCACTATATGATGTTGGTGAGCCGAACAGTCTAACTAGCACCACTCTATCATTAATTAAATCTAAGCCACTATATGATGTTGGTGAGCCCAACAGTCTAACTAGCACCACTCTATCATTAATTAAATCTAAGCCACTATATGATGTTGGTGAGCCCAACAGTCTAACTAGCACCACTCCCTCAATAATTAAATCTAAGCCACTATATGATGTTGGTGAGCCCAACAGTCTAACTAGCACCACTCTCTCATTAATTAAATCTAAGCCACTATATGATGTTGGTGAGCCCAACAGTCTAACTAGCACCACTCCCTCAATAATTAAATCTAAGCTACTATATGATGTTGGTGAGCCCAACAGTCTAACTAGCACCACTCTATCATTAATTAAATCTAAGCCACTATATGATGTTGGTGAGCCCAACAGTCTAACTAGGACCACTCACTCATTAATTAAATCTAAGCCACTATATGATGTTGGTGAGCCCAACAGTCTAACTAGCACCACTCCCTCATTAATTAAATATAAGCCACTATATGATGTTGGTGAGCCCAACAGTCTAACTAGCACCACTCTATCATTAATTAAATCTAAGCCACTATATGATGTTGGTGAGCCCAACAGTCTAACTAGCACCACTCCCTCAATAATTAAATCTAAGCCACTATATGATGTTGGTGAGCCCAACAGTCTAACTAGCACCACTCTCTCATTAATTAAATCTAAGCCACTATATGATGTTGGTGAGCCCAACAGTCTAACTAGCACCACTCCCTCAATAATTAAATCTAAGCCACTATATGATGTTGGTGAGCCCAACAGTCTCACTAGCACCACTCTATCATTAATTAAATCTAAGCCACTATATGATGTTGGTGAGCCCAACAGTCTAACTAGGACCACTCACTCATTAATTAAATCTTAGCCACTATATGAAGTTGGTGAGCCCAACAGTCTAACTAGCACCACTCCCTCATTAATTAAATATAAGCCACTATATGATGTTGGTTAGCCCAACAGTCTAACTAGCACCACTCTATCATTAATTAAATATAAGCCACTATATGATGTTGGTGAGCCCAACAGTCTAACTAGCACCACTCCCTCAATAATTAAGTCTAAGCCACTATATGATGTTGGTGAGTCCAACAGTCTAACTAGCACCACTCCCTCAATAATTAAATCTAAGCCACTGTATGATGTTGGTGAGCCCAACAGTCTAACTAGCACCACTCCCTCAATAATTAAATCTAAGCTACTATATGATGTTGGTGAGCCCAACAGTCTAACTAGCACCACTCCCTCATTAATTAAGTCTAAGCCACTATATGATGTTGGTGAGCCCAACAGTCTAACTAGCACCACTCTATCATTAATTAAATCTAAGCCACTATATGATGTTGGTGAGCCCAACAGTCTAACTAGGACCACTCACTCATTAATAAAATCTAAGCCACTATATGATGTTAGTGAGCCCAACAGTCTAACTAGCACCACTCCCTCATTAATTAAATATAAGCCACTATATGATGTTGGTGAGCCCAACAGTCTAACTAGCACCACTCTCTCATTAATTAAATCTAAGCCACTATATGATGTTGGTGAGCCCAACAGTCTAACTAGCACCACTCTCTCAATAATTAAATCTAAGCCACTATATGATGTTGGTGAGCCCAACAGTCTAACTAGCACCACTCCCTCAATAATTAAATCTAAGCTACTATATGATGTTGGTGAGCCCAACAGACTAACTAGCACCACTCTCTCAATAATTAAATCTAAGCCACTATATGATGTTGGTGAGCCCAACAGTCTAACTAGCACCACTCCCTCATTAATTGAATATAAGCCACTATATGATGTTGGTGAGCCGAACAGTCTAACTAGCACCACTCTATCATTAATTAAATCTAAGCCACTATATGATGTTGGTGAGCCCAACAGTCTAACTAGCACCACTCTATCATTAATTAAATCTAAGCCACTATATGATGTTGGTGAGCCCAACAGTCTAACTAGCACCACTCCCTCAATAATTAAATCTAAGCCACTATATGATGTTGGTGAGCCCAACAGTCTGACTAGCACCACTCTCTCATTAATTAAATCTAAGCCACTATATGATGTTGGTGAGCCCAACAGTCTAACTAGCACCACTCCCTCAATAATTAAATCTAAGCTACTATATGATGTTGGTGAGCCCAACAGTCTAACTAGCACCACTCTATCATTAATTAAATCTAAGCCACTATATGATGTTGGTGAGCCCAACAGTTTAACTAGCACCACTCTATCATTAATTAAATCTAAGCCACTATATGATGTTGGTGAGCCCAACAGTCTAACTAGCACCACTCCCTCAATAATTAAGTCTAAGCCACTATATGATGTTGGTGAGTCCAACAGTCTAACTAGCACCACTCTCTCAATAATTAAATCTAAGCCACTATATGATGTTGGTGAGTCCAACAGTCTAACTAGCACCACTCCCTCAATAATTAAGTCTAAGCCACTATATGATGTTGGTGAGTCCAACAGTCTAACTAGCACCACTCTATCATTAATTAAATCTAAGCCACTATATGATGTTGGTGAGCCCAACAGTCTAACTAGCACCACTCCCTCAATAATTAAGTCTAAGCCACTATATGATGTTGGTGAGCCCAACAGTCTAACTAGCACCACTCTCTCAATAATTAAATCTAAGCCACTATATGATGTTGGTGAGCCCAACAGTCTAACTAGCACCACTCCCTCAATAATTAAATCTAAGCTACTATATGATGTTGGTGAGCCCAACAGTCTAACTAGCACCACTCTCTCAATAATTAAATCTAAGCCACTATATGATGTTGGTGAGCCCAACAGTCTAACTAGCACCACTCCCTCATTAATTATGTCTAAGCCACTATATGATGTTGGTGAGCCCAACAGTCTAACTAGCACCACTCTATCATTAATAAAATCTAAGCCACTATATGATGTTGGTGAGCCCAACAGTTTAACTAGCACCACTCTATCATTAATTAAATCTAAGCCACTATATGATGTTGGTGAGCCCAACAGTCTAACTAGCACCACTCCCTCAATAATTAAATCTAAGCCACTATATGATGTTGGTGAGCCGAACAGTCTAACTAGCACCACTCCCTCAATAGTTAAGTCTAAGCCATTATATGATGTTGGTGAGTCCAACAGTCTAACCAGCACCACTCTCTCAATAATTATGTCTAAGCCACTATATGATGTTGGTGAGCCCAACAGTCTAACTAGCACCACTCTATCATTAATAAAATCTAAGCCACTATATGATGTTGGTGAGCCCAACAGTTTAACTAGCACCACCCTATCATTAATTAAATCTAAGCCACTATATGATGTTGGTGAGCCCAACAGTCTAACTAGCACCACTCCCTCATTAATTAAGTCTATGCCACTATATGATGTTGGTGAGCCCAACAGTCTAACTAGCACCACTCTATCATTAATTAAATCTAAGCCACTATATGATGTTGGTGAGCCCAACAGTCTAACTAGCACCACTCTATCATTAATTAAATATAAGCCACTATATGATGTTGGTGAGCCCAACAGTCTAACTAGCACCACTCTATCATTAATTAAATCTAAGCCACTATATGATGTTGGTGAGCCCAACAGTCTAACTAGCACCACTCTATCATTAATTAAATCTAAGCCACTATATGATGTTGATGAGCCCAACAGTCTAACTAGCACCACTCCCTCAATAATTAAATCTAAGCTACTATATGATGTTGGTGAGCCCAACAGTCTAACTAGCACCACTCCCTCATTAATTAAGTCTAGGCCACTATATGATGTTGGTGAGCCCAACAGTCTAACTAGCACCACTCTATCATTAATTAAATCTAAGCCACTATATGATGTTGGTGAGCCCAACAGTCTAACTAGGACCACTCACTCATTAATTAAATCTAAGCCACTATATGATGTTGGTGAGCCCAACAGTCTAACTAGCACCACTCCCTCATTAATTAAATATAAGCCACTATATGATGTTGGTGAGCCCAACAGTCTAACTAGCACCACTCTATCATTAATTAAATCTAAGCCACTATATGATGTTGGTGAGCCCAACAGTCTAACTAGCACCACTCCCTCATTAATTGAATATAAGCCACTATATGATGTTGGTGAGCCGAACAGTCTAACTAGCACCACTCTATCATTAATTAAATCTAAGCCACTATATGATGTTGGTGAGCCCAACAGTCTAACTAGCACCACTCTATCATTAATTAAATCTAAGCCACTATATGATGTTGGTGAGCCCAACAGTCTAACTAGCACCACTCCCTCAATAATTAAATCTAAGCCACTATATGATGTTGGTGAGCCCAACAGTCTAACTAGCACCACTCTCTCATTAATTAAATCTAAGCCACTATATGATGTTGGTGAGCCGAACAGTCTAACTAGCACCACTCTATCATTAATTAAATCTAAGCCACTATATGATGTTGGTGAGCCCAACAGTCTAACTAGCACCACTCTATCATTAATTAAATCTAAGCCACTATATGATGTTGGTGAGCCCAACAGTCTAACTAGCACCACTCCCTCAATAATTAAATCTAAGCCACTATATGATGTTGGTGAGCCCAACAGTCTAACTAGCACCACTCTCTCATTAATTAAATCTAAGCCACTATATGATGTTGGTGAGCCCAACAGTCTAACTAGCACCACTCCCTCAATAATTAAATCTAAGCTACTATATGATGTTGGTGAGCCCAACAGTCTAACTAGCACCACTCTATCATTAATTAAATCTAAGCCACTATATGATGTTGGTGAGCCCAACAGTCTAACTAGCACCACTCACTCATTAATTAAATCTAAGCCACTATATGATGTTGGTGAGCCCAACAGTCTAACTAGCACCACTCCCTCATTAATTAAATATAAGCCACTATATGATGTTGGTGAGCCCAACAGTCTAACTAGCACCACTCTATCATTAATTAAATCTAAGCCACTATATGATGTTGGTGAGCCCAACAGTCTAACTAGCACCACTCCCTCAATAATTAAATCTAAGCCACTATATGATGTTGGTGAGCCCAACAGTCTAACTAGCACCACTCTCTCATTAATTAAATCTAAGCCACTATATGATGTTGGTGAGCCCAACAGTCTAACTAGCACCACTCCCTCAATAATTAAATCTAAGCCACTATATGATGTTGGTGAGCCCAACAGTCTAACTAGCACCACTCTATCATTAATTAAATCTAAGCCACTATATGATGTTGGTGAGCCCAACAGTCTAACTAGGACCACTCACTCATTAATTAAATCTTAGCCACTATATGAAGTTGGTGAGCCCAACAGTCTAACTAGCACCACTCCCTCATTAATTAAATATAAGCCACTATATGATGTTGGTTAGCCCAACAGTCTAACTAGCACCACTCTATCATTAATTAAATATAAGCCACTATATGATGTTGGTGAGCCCAACAGTCTAACTAGCACCACTCCCTCAATAATTAAGTCTAAGCCACTATATGATGTTGGTGAGTCCAACAGTCTAACTAGCACCACTCCCTCAATAATTAAATCTAAGCCACTGTATGATGTTGGTGAGCCCAACAGTCTAACTAGCACCACTCCCTCAATAATTAAATCTAAGCTACTATATGATGTTGGTGAGCCCAACAGTCTAACTAGCACCACTCCCTCATTAATTAAGTCTAAGCCACTATATGATGTCGGTGAGCCCAACAGTCTAACTAGCACCACTCTATCATTAATTAAATCTAAGCCACTATATGATGTTGGTGAGCCCAACAGTCTAACTAGGACCACTCACTCATTAATTAAATCTAAGCCACTATATGATGTTAGTGAGCCCAACAGTCTAACTAGCACCACTCCCTCATTAATTAAATATAAGCCACTATATGATGTTGGTGAGCCCAACAGTCTAACTAGCACCACTCTCTCATTAATTAAATCTAAGCCACTATATGATGTTGGTGAGCCCAACAGTCTAACTAGCACCACTCTCTCAATAATTAAATCTAAGCCACTATATGATGTTGGTGAGCCCAACAGTCTAACTAGCACCACTCCCTCAATAATTAAATCTAAGCTACTATATGATGTTGGTGAGCCCAACAGACTAACTAGCACCACTCTCTCAATAATTAAATCTAAGCCACTATATGATGTTGGTGAGCCCAACAGTCTAACTAGCACCACTCCCTCATTAATTGAATATAAGCCACTATATGATGTTGGTGAGCCGAACAGTCTAACTAGCACCACTCTATCATTAATTAAATCTAAGCCACTATATGATGTTGGTGAGCCCAACAGTCTAACTAGCACCACTCTATCATTAATTAAATCTAAGCCACTATATGATGTTGGTGAGCCCAACAGTCTAACTAGCACCACTCCCTCAATAATTAAATCTAAGCCACTATATGATGTTGGTGAGCCCAACAGTCTGACTAGCACCACTCTCTCATTAATTAAATCTAAGCCACTATATGATGTTGGTGAGCCCAACAGTCTAACTAGCACCACTCCCTCAATAATTAAATCTAAGCTACTATATGATGTTGGTGAGCCCAACAGTCTAACTAGCACCACTCTATCATTAATTAAATCTAAGCCACTATATGATGTTGGTGAGCCCAACAGTTTAACTAGCACCACTCTATCATTAATTAAATCTAAGCCACTATATGATGTTGGTGAGCCCAACAGTCTAACTAGCACCACTCCCTCAATAATTAAGTCTAAGCCACTATATGATGTTGGTGAGTCCAACAGTCTAACTAGCACCACTCTCTCAATAATTAAATCTAAGCCACTATATGATGTTGGTGAGTCCAACAGTCTAACTAGCACCACTCCCTCAATAATTAAGTCTAAGCCACTATATGATGTTGGTGAGTCCAACAGTCTAACTAGCACCACTCTATCATTAATTAAATCTAAGCCACTATATGATGTTGGTGAGCCCAACAGTCTAACTAGCACCACTCCCTCAATAATTAAGTCTAAGCCACTATATGATGTTGGTGAGCCCAACAGTCTAACTAGCACCACTCTCTCAATAATTAAATCTAAGCCACTATATGATGTTGGTGAGCCCAACAGTCTAACTAGCACCACTCCCTCAATAATTAAATCTAAGCTACTATATGATGTTGGTGAGCCCAACAGTCTAACTAGCACCACTCTCTCAATAATTAAATCTAAGCCACTATATGATGTTGGTGAGCCCAACAGTCTAACTAGCACCACTCCCTCATTAATTATGTCTAAGCCACTATATGATGTTGGTGAGCCCAACAGTCTAACTAGCACCACTCTATCATTAATAAAATCTAAGCCACTATATGATGTTGGTGAGCCCAACAGTTTAACTAGCACCACTCTATCATTAATTAAATCTAAGCCACTATATGATGTTGGTGAGCCCAACAGTCTAACTAGCACCACTCCCTCAATAATTAAATCTAAGCCACTATATGATGTTGGTGAGCCGAACAGTCTAACTAGCACCACTCCCTCAATAGTTAAGTCTAAGCCATTATATGATGTTGGTGAGTCCAACAGTCTAACCAGCACCACTCTCTCAATAATTATGTCTAAGCCACTATATGATGTTGGTGAGCCCAACAGTCTAACTAGCACCACTCTATCATTAATAAAATCTAAGCCACTATATGATGTTGGTGAGCCCAACAGTTTAACTAGCACCACCCTATCATTAATTAAATCTAAGCCACTATATGATGTTGGTGAGCCCAACAGTCTAACTAGCACCACTCCCTCATTAATTAAGTCTATGCCACTATATGATGTTGGTGAGCCCAACAGTCTAACTAGCACCACTCTATCATTAATTAAATCTAAGCCACTATATGATGTTGGTGAGCCCAACAGTCTAACTAGCACCACTCTATCATTAATTAAATATAAGCCACTATATGATGTTGGTGAGCCCAACAGTCTAACTAGCACCACTCTATCATTAATTAAATCTAAGCCACTATATGATGTTGGTGAGCCCAACAGTCTAACTAGCACCACTCTATCATTAATTAAATCTAAGCCACTATATGATGTTGATGAGCCCAACAGTCTAACTAGCACCACTCCCTCAATAATTAAATCTAAGCTACTATATGATGTTGGTGAGCCCAACAGTCTAACTAGCACCACTCCCTCATTAATTAAGTCTAGGCCACTATATGATGTTGGTGAGCCCAACAGTCTAACTAGCACCACTCTATCATTAATTAAATCTAAGCCACTATATGATGTTGGTGAGCCCAACAGTCTAACTAGGACCACTCACTCATTAATTAAATCTAAGCCACTATATGATGTTGGTGAGCCCAACAGTCTAACTAGCACCACTCCCTCATTAATTAAATATAAGCCACTATATGATGTTGGTGAGCCCAACAGTCTAACTAGCACCACTCTATCATTAATTAAATCTAAGCCACTATATGATGTTGGTGAGGCCAACAGTCTAACTAGCACCACTCTATCATTAATTAAATCTAAGCCACTATATGATGTTGGTGAGCCCAACAGTCTAACTAGCACCACTCCCTCAATAATTAAATCTAAGCCACTATATGATGTTGGTGAGCCCAACAGTCTAACTAGCACCACTCTCTCATTAATTAAATCTAAGCCACTAGATGATGTTGGTGAGCCCAACAGTCTAACTAGCACCACTCCCTCAATAATTAAATCTAAGCCACTATATGATGTCGGTGAGCCCAACAGTCTAACTAGCACCACTCTATCATTAATTAAATCTAAGCCACTATATGATGTTGGTGAGCCCAATAGTCTAACTAGGACCACTCACTCATTAATTAAATCTAAGCCACTATATGATGTTGGTGAGCCCAACAGTCTAACTAGCACCACTCCCTCATTAATTAAATATAAGCCACTATATGATGTTGGTGAGCCCAACAGTCTAACTAGCACCACTCTCTCATTAATTAAATATAAGCCACTATATGATGTTGGTGAGCCCAACAGTCTAACTAGCACCACTCTCTCATTAATTAAATCTAAGCCACTATATAATGTTGGTGAGCCCAACAGTCTAACTAGCACCACTCCCTCAATAATTAAATCTAAGCTACTATATGATGTTGGTGAGCCCAACAGTCTAACTAGCACCACTCTATCATTAATTAAATCTAAGCCACTATATGATGTTGGTGAGCCCAACAGTTTAACTAGCACCACTCTATCATTAATTAAATCTAAGCCACTATATGATGTTGGTGAGCCCAACAGTCTAACTAGCACCACTCCCTCAATAATTAAGTCTAAGCCACTATATGATGTTGGTGAGTCCAACAGTCTAACTAGCACCACTCTCTCAATAATTAAATCTAAGCCACTATATGATGTTGGTGAGCCCAACAGTCTAACTAGCACCACTCCCTCAGTAATTAAATCTAAGCCACTATATGATGTTGGTGAGCCCAAAAGTCTAACTAGTACCACTCCCTCAATAATTAAATCTAAGCTACTATATGATGTTGGTGAGCCCAACAGTCTAACTAGCACCACTCTCTCAATAATTAAATCTAAGCCACTATATGATGTTGGTGAGCCCAACAGTCTAACTAGCACCACTCCCTCATTAATTATGTCTAAGCCACTATATGATGTTGGTGAGCCCAACAGTCTAACTAGCACCACTCTATCATTAATAAAATCTAACCCACTATATGATGTTGGTGAGCCCAACAGTTTAACTAGCACCACTCTATCATTAATTAAATCTAAGCCACTATATGATGTTGGTGAGCCCAACAGTCTAACTAGCACCACTCTATCATTAATTAAATCTAAGCCACTATATGATGTTGGTGAGTCCAACAGTCTAACCAGCACCACTCTCTCAATAATTAAATCTAAGCCACTATATGATGTTGGTGAGCCCAACAGTCTAACTAGCACCACTGCCTCAATAATTAAATCTAAGCTACTATATGATGTTGGTGAGCCCAACAGTCTAACTAGCACCACTCTCTCAATAATTAAGTCTAAGCCACTATATGATGTTGGTGAGCCCAACAGTCTAACTAGCACCACTCCCTCAATAATTAAATCTAAGCTACTACATGATGTTGGTGAGCCCAAAAGTCTAACTAGCACCACTCCCTCATTAATTAAGTCTGAGCCACTATATGATGTTGGTGAGCCCAACAGTCTAACTAGCACCACTCTATCATTAATTAAATCTAAGCCACTATATGATGCTGGTGAGCCCAACAGTCTAACTAGCACCACTCTATCATTAATTAAATATAAGCCACTATATGATGTTGGTGAGCCCAACAGTCTAACTAGCACCACTCTATCATTAATTAAATCTAAGCCACTATATGATGTTGGTGAGCCCAACAGTCTAACTAGCACCACTCTATCATTAATTAAATCTAAGCCACTATATGATGTTGGTGAGCCCAACAGTCTAACTAGCACCACTCCCTCAATAATTAAATCTAAGCTACTATATGATGTTGGTGAGCCCAACAGTCTACCTAGCACCACTCCCTCATTAATTAAGTCTAAGCCACTATATGATGTTGGTGAGCCCAACAGTCTAACTAGCACCACTCTATCATTAATTAAATCTAAGCCACTATATGATGTTGGTGAGCCCAACAGTCTAACTAGGACCACTCACTCATTAATTAAATCTAAGCCACTATATGATGTTGGTGAGCCCAACAGTCTAACTAGCACCACTCCCTCACTAATTAAATATAAGCCACTATATGATGTTGGTGAGCCCAACAGTCTAACTAGCACCACTCTATCATTAATTAAATCTAAGCCACTATATGATGTTGGTGAGCCCAACAGTCTAACTAGCACCACTCCCTCATTAATTAAGTCTAAGCCACTATATGATGTTGGTGAGCCCAACAGTCTAACTAGCACCACTCTCTCATTAATTAAATCTAAGCCACTAGATGATGTTGGTGAGCCCAACAGTCTAACTAGCACCACTCCCTCAGTAATTAAATCTAAGCCACTATATGATGTTGGTGAGCCCAACAGTCTAACTAGCACCACTCTATCATTAATTAAATCTAAGCCACTATATGATGTTGGTGAGCCCAACAGTCTAACTAGGACCACTCACTCATTAATTAAATCTAAGCCACTATATGATGTTGGTGAGCCCAACAGTCTAACTAGCACCACTCCCTCATTAATTAAATATAAGCCACTATATGATGTTGGTGAGCCTAACAGTCTAACTAGCACCACTCTCTCATTAATTAAATATAAGCCACTATATGATGTTGGTGAGCCCAACAGTCTAACTAGCACCACTCCCTCATTAATTAAGTCTAAGCCACTATATGATGTTGGTGAGCCCAACAGTCTAACTAGCACCACTCTATCATTAATTAAATCTAAGCCACTATATGATGTTGGTGAGCCCAACAGTCTAACTAGGACCACTCCCTCAATAATTAAATCTAAGCCACTATATGATGTTGGTGAGCCCAACAGTCTAACTAGCACCACTCCCTCATTAATTGAATATAAGCCACTATATGATGTTGGTGAGCCCAACAATCTAACTAGCACCACTCTATCATTAATTAAATCTAAGCCACTATATGATGTTGGTGAGCCCAACAGTCTAACTAGCACCACTCTATCATTAATTAAATCTAAGCCACTATATGATGTTGGTGAGCCCAACAGTCTAACTAGCACCACTCCCTCAATAATTAAATCTAAGCCACTATATGATGTTGGTGAGCCCAACAGTCTAACTAGCACCACTCTCTCATTAATTAAATCTAAGCCACTATATGATGTTGGTGAGCCCAACAGTCTAACTAGCACCACTCTATCATTAATTAAGTCTAAGCCACTATATGATGTTGGTGAGCCCAACAGTCTAACTAGCACCACTCCCTCAATAATTAAATCTAAGCTACTATATGATGTTGGTGAGCCCAACAGTCTAACTAGCACCACCCCCTCATTAATTAAGTCTAAGCCACTATATGATGTTGGTGAGCCCAACAGTCTAACTAGCACCACTCTATCATTAATTAAATCTAAGCCACTATATGATGTTGGTGAGCCCAACAGTCTATCTAGGACCACTCACTCATTAATTAAATCTAAGCCACTATATGATGTTGGTGAGCCCAACAGTCTAACTAGCACCACTCCCTCATTAATTAAATATAAGCCACTATATGATGTTGGTGAGCCCAACAGTCTAACTAGCACCACTCCCTCAATAATTAAATCTGAGCCACTATATGATGTTGGTGAGCCCAACAGTCTAACTAGCACCACTCTCTCAATAATTAAATCTAAGCCACTATATGATGTTGGTGAGCCCAACAGTCTAACTAGCACCACTCCCTCATTAATTAAATATAAGCCACTATATGATGTTGGTGAGCCCAACAGTCTAACTAGCACCACTCTATCATTAATTAAATCTAAGCCACTATATGATGTTGGTGAGCCCAACAGTCTAACTAGCACCACTGCCTCAACAATTAAATCTAAACCACTATATGATGTTGGTGAGCCCAACAGTCTAACTAGCACCACTCCCTCAATAATTAAATCTAAGCTACTATATGATGTTGGTGAGCCCAACAGTCTAACTAGCACCACTCCCTCATTAATTAAGTCTAAGCCACTATATGATGTTGGTGAGCCCAGCAGTCTAACTAGCACCACTCTATCATTAATTAAATCTAAGCCACTATATGATGTTGGTGAGCCCAACAGTCTAACTAGGACCACTCACTCATTAATTAAATCTAAGCCACTATATGATGTTGGTGAGCCCAACAGTCTAACTAGCACCACTCCCTCATTAATTAAATATAAGCCACTATATGATGTTGGTGAGCCCAACAGTCTAACTAGCACCACTCTATCATTAATTAAATCTAAGCCACTATATGATGTTGGTGAGCCCAACAGTCTAACTAGCACCACTCCCTCAATAATTAAATCTAATCCACTATATGATGTTGGTGAGCCCAACAGTCTAACTAGCACCACTCCCTCATTAATTAAATCTAAGCCACTATATGATGTTGGTGAGCCCAACAGTCTAACTAGCACCACTCTCTCATTAATTAAATCTAAGCCACTATATGATGTTGGTGAGCCCAAGAGTCTTACTAGCACCACTCACTCATTAATTAAATCTAAGCCACTATATGATGTTGGTGAGCCCAACAGTCTAACTAGCACCACTTCCTCAATAATTAAATCAAAGAATCATTGCAATCATTATCGAGACAATAAGAAGCCACGTTCTCAGTAAGTAAATATCACTTACAATGATAATAATGATTGTTTCTTCTTTCGGCACAAGGCAAGCAAATAATCAGTGCATTACTGGTATTTTATTTTATCGACCCCGTAAGGATGAAAGACAAAGTTAACCTCGACAGAATTTGAACTCAGAATGTCAAGGGCCGCAATTCTATGCGTCAAAGCATGGCGTCCGACCCTCTACCGATACTGCCAATATGATAATAATAATAATGGTTTCAATAAGTTATTAGACCAAATGAAAAACACAATCCAAGAGAACAATTTATGGTGTAGGTCAGCCTTAGAACGCTGGTCTTTTGTCGGTATCACAGTTTTTATGTAAGAACTAAGTTAATATTAAACTTCATTATATCATCTAGAAGTATATCATATGTCAAGGAGTGCGACGGCTTATCAACTTCTTATACCAAGCTCCGTTCTACGATATTATATAATTTAATTACAATCCGTTTCAGTAAATAATGTTAGTATATTTACAGAACATTCCTATCTTTATAAATCCTCTTCAAACAGGTGGATATTTCCTTCTTATTTCTTTTCCTTTTTAACAAAGAATAACATTACATTTTTTTTTCTTTTCGGCAGAAATTCTGTATAGTATATCCAAATTCTATAGATGATTATTTTCACTTCACGTAAAAATGGCGAAGGTGGGAGAGAGAGAGAGAGAGAGAGAGAGAGAGAGAACAAACTATAGATATACAAAATATATACATATAATTACAGGTGTGTATATACATACAGTTCAGTTGTTTACGTTTATAAGTTGTTTGCTTACTGAAAAAATTAATAGATATAGATAATCTCCACCCCATAAATAGATATATGTATGAATGTGTGTATGTATATATATATGTATGTGTGTGTGTGTGTGTGTCTAAAAGGTATATATTGAGTTAGAAACTCAAAATAGTCTCTTACAATTAAATAGCTCAAAGAAAGAGGTTTTTCTGAGCCGTGTAATATAATTGAATATAAAAGAAAGATAAACACAGATATAAACATATATGTGTCCTAATTGTAAGGGACCAGACTCGCTAGGGTGAACAAAATACTAACTATTATCAATAGGGTTTGCCAGACTCAATTTAAAATAATAAATCAAGAAAAGGAATACAAACCGATATTGGGCAACTGCCAGACACCCAGACAGTACAAGGCCAGCAATTTTGTGGGAGGGGAAAGTCGATTAAATCCACCCCAGTGTGTGACTGGTACTTTATTTTATCGACCCTGTAAGGATGAAAGGCAAAGTTAACCTCGGCGGGATTTTAACCCAGACCATAAAGGGAGGTAACTCTATGCTGAAAAGTATGGTGTCCGACCTTCTACCGATCCTGCCTATCCACCGCCTTAGAGAAAGTAATAATAATAATAATTGTAAGATATAGAAATCCGACAGACATAGACAGACACACACAGACGTACAGAGGAACATAGATATACATACATATCCATACATACGTACATAAATATACAGACAGACACATGCACACACACACATGCTTACATACACATACCTATATAAACATAGACACACACACACATATATATATTACTCTTTTACTCTTTTACCTGTTTCAGACATCCGGCTGAGGCCAAGCTCTCAACATTCGTACTTTGTAGTTACGATGGAGATTCAGTATAATAATTGTTTCTATTTTTGGCACAAGGCCAGCAATTATCCCAGTGCTTTATTTTATCGACCCTGTAAGGATGAAAGACAAAATTAACCTCGGCGGGATTTGAGCTCAGAATAGCAAGGGCCGTAACTCTATGCGTCAAAGCATGGCGTCCGACCCTCTACCGATACTGCCAATCCACCACCCTTAGATTCAGTATAATAATAACATTAAGAAAGATGCTGATGTTACATAAATCGTTTATTCATTATAATTATTTCAACGGTTCTCCCATGCAATGAAGATGTAATTCATGCATTTGTTGTTATGAGAACGGTATCCTCAGATAACATTCGATTTTGTGATGTGCCACCGGCAGGAAAAATACGTCCTTCTGCTCGTGCGTCCGGCAGATATATGAGACCCGAAAAGGGTCTCCCAGCCGTTGTGTTTACTGGAGTAAAGTGTTATCCATGTGTCAAATAGCGAAATCAGGATCCCCACCCCTCAAGTGTGCTATGTTGACCTGTATCAAACGATAGTCTATGCGAAGCCAGAGCCCATCTCATAGTGGAAGCAATAAACGGAACTCTGAGGGGGGGGGGGGTATAGATTTTGTTGACAGCAACATTCAAGACAAGAACTACAACAACAGTAAGAACAACAACAATAGCAACAACACCAACAACGACAACAACAGCAAACACCGACCAACATCACCTACACTGGCTGTTGTAGTGTGTATATCGCCCTACCTCAGCGTTCCTTTCATTGCTGCTGTTGTCGTCGTCGTTGTTGTTATCGTTGTTGCTGTTAGTTGGCTGTTAATATTACTGCGACTGCAACGGCCAGGGTAGGCGATGTTGGTCGGAGTTTGCTGTTGTTGTTGTTGTCGTTGTTGTTATCGTCGTTGTTGTTGACGTGGTCGTGATCGTTGTTGTTGTTGTTGTTGTAACTGTTGTCTTGTAATTTGAGTTACGACTTCCGTCACGGAATGAATTAAACTCGTAAGTCAAGGTACCGCTGTATATATATATATATATAGAGAGAGAGAGAGAGAGGGGGAGAGGGAGAGAGGGGGGGGGGATATGTATACGTTTTTATGAGGGCAGCTGTTTACATAGAGATAGCGGTGGGAGTGTGTGTATGTGGGTTAGTTAGTGAATGTTTGCCTATGTATCTGTCTGGTAGTGTGTGGATGTATGTATATGTATGTCTGTGTATGTATATATATATATATATATATATATATGGTATGTATGGAAATGATCAGGATTAGAATGTCCTTGGGCGTGGAAGTTCTTATTTTATTAATTTGATGCACCTTGCACTACAACCACCGGCAAGTACCAAAGAGTCGAGAGCACTTCTGTTTGGCTGCTTGACACGATAGAAGATCAACGAAACATTCCTCAAATAATGTCTTAAGTAAGGAAAGAGCAGGTTAAATAATGCAGTCATAGACATTGTCCTCAATGTAGAGGTTTGTCACGGATGGAATGTCGTTAACTATTGGTCTGCTAGTTCAGGGTTGACCTTCGTCTAAACCAAAACAGAATTAGGTGACAATAATCCATTTAAAAAATATTCTATGTATACATATTACCTATACTCAATTGAAAGTATCTAAATATGCCATATCTGTCTTATATAATATTCAACGAAAAACTTGCAGCATTTTCTTCGCTGCTCTAGGTATTATCTCCTGTATAGATAAACCCTTGTCCTTCGCACTGATTTATATTACATTGATGTAATAACTTAAATATAATTCGACTTAACCACGAAGAATTAAGTGGCTCTACTCCCGTTACACACTATCATCTCTCGGCGTCTGATTAATTTTCCAGTAAGTTTTAGTCTTGTCATTCTGTGTTTTCTCATTATTGTATGATATTATGATTAATGTAGACGTAGTCTGTGTGGCGTGACACAAACTGATTACTGAATACAACTTACCACTACGGTTTTTCTACATAAATGCTATACAGAATGTGGACACGTTATCTCTCTCATATTCTAAACTAAATGAAACGATATCAAATTCTACTTTAGTGTTTGAACAAGTAATTATTATGTTTTTATTAAAGTTGATTAGATATACAAACATCAGTGATCTCTTTAATGTTATTATATGAAGTGTTATGATTTCAAAATTGATTTAAACTACGCAATAGCACACGAGACATATCAATATTAACGAAATAAGTAGTTTATTATCTTCTTTTCATATATTTCACAGCTACTTAATGCATATTATGTAGTATACGTGTCGTCAGCAAGATTAAATTCATTGATCTTCTCGGTTTTGAAGATCATTGTCTGAAAGTAAAAATCATCGGCTATCAAGGCCTCCAGAGATATGTGGGGAGGTGTTGTATGTGGGATAATTAATGATTTGCGTTATAACGGACACACACACACACACACACACATACATACACACACACATACACTCACACACACGCATACACTCACACACACACACATATACTCACACACATACACTCACACACACACATACACTCACATACACTCACACAAACATACACACACACATACACTCACACACACATACACTCACACACGCATACGCACATACACACACCCACACATACACACGCCCTCCCTATATAGTTCAGGTCTATGAACATTGATACACAACTGTGTTTCACTATTGATAAATAACGTGTGAAAATGTCTTCAGTTTTACGAGTTGCGTGAGTTTAAGTTGAGTTTTAACTGAATCAACTTAATTTCTGAACAATTTTAAAATGTTATCTAGGAGATTGAATCAAAGTTTAGCATCGAAAAGTATCAATAGGAAGAACACGTGACTTTGTCTCAGTTCAATTGAAGTCAAGCATGTAGCCTTGGTTACTGTAACTATGGGATGGACGTTGGTAGGAAGAGGTAGACATACGATGATAGATAAAACACAGAAATTGAATAAAAAATAATTAAACTCCACCAAAAATGAAATATTAATCATTAAAGTGTCATAGTTGTAAAATTGGTCTATCTTCTTTTTCTTCTTCTTCTTCTTCTATGTCTTGTTATACTATTGACATTCTACTTTCTTAGGTTTCACTAAGTTGAACAATGATCTTGTTTGTCAAAACTGGTAACTCCCAATCTTAGGTTTCACTATGCCCACCGTCTTGAGAGGGTCGTGGGATAAGAGTCGTCAAACACTTCTTCCAGTGGGTCTTCTCAGAAGCAACCGTCTCCAACTTGACCCCCAAGCGAGACCAACCAAGTCCATGGATGTTATCCAACCATCTTGCTCGGGGTCTACCACTTTGTCACCTGTCCGTTGCTTTTGCCCGTAAAATATGTCCAGCGATTCTTTCCTAGAACATTCTAACCATATAGCCATAGTATCGGAGCTGTGATCTCTCAAATCGAAAAAGTAGCGGCTTTACCTGTAATGACTCTCGCTTCACCTGGAGTGACTCTCGCTTCACCTAGAGTGACTCTCGCTTCACCTGGAGTGACTCTCGCTTCACTTAGAGTGACTCTCGCTTCACCTGGAGTGACTCTCGCTTCACCTGGAGTGACTCTCGCTTCACCTAGAGTGACTCTCGCTTCACCTAGAGTGACTCTCGCTTCACCTGGAGTGACTCTCAGTCTAGCTCGTATATGATATTATATTGACGAAAATAAATTTACATAATTAATATATTTAATGTATTTATGCATTTAATTAATGAATGTAAAACAAAAAGAGCAAATGGGTTGAAATCTAAACACTAGCCACAGTTTGTCTCGGTAAAAGAAGAAACACGGTGTCGTAAAGACAAATCAATAAAAGGAATCAATACAGTTTAAGAAATACTCTCGGGTCCCAAATAATAATGGGGTGGAATAATCGGGGGGGGGGGGGATTCTTTTAGGTTGCTCCCGTTGATGATTTTAAAACAGAATTAGTCGTTTAGTTTACATATTGAGAGCCTATTTTATAACGTATGAGATTTCTTGTACAGTTTATTTGTCATATATAATGATTTTAATATATAAAGAAAATTAATTTTTGCAGGAATAAAATAAAATTTCGCTAGAAATAGATTAGCAAAATGTAATAAGCGAGGGGTGTGAGCTGTGAAATAAGTGTGTGGGTTGGAAAAATTCGGAAAAATTCATAAGTGTGTGGGTGGGGTGAGGATTATTCGAGACCTGAGGGTAGGTAATAGTAGTATAATAGTGGAAAGGGAATTTAAAAGGTTCAAATTCATTGGTCAACACTTCAATTCAACCGGTCATACTACGGGCGATGTGTCATCCTCTGCTGTCGTCTTCTACTGTCCCAGGATAAAGTATTTTATCCTCATAGCTAGCAATTTTTTCTCTCCTGCTTTTCCGTTTTTCTCTTTCTCATTATGCCCTTCTTATACTTACTTATTTATAGTGGCATTCATCCGGGGTGGGTTGTGTTGGCATTCATCCAGGGTGAGGTGAGCTGGCTCCATCGATAGCATTCACAGTGTAATTTCATTTCAATGGAGTTTCTTCGAGCGATTGGTTTCACAAGCGGTGCCTAGCCGCAAGTATATGAACATTAAGATAGTGTAATCCAAGCATTGCATCGGTTATAGCGCCAAGCTTTCACTTTCACACCCAAGCCAGTTTAAGGCGCATGGGAAAGAGTTTGGCCGGCAGAGTTGATAAACATAGCCTATTTGAGCCCTTCTGTAGGTCGGCAAGAGCTCACCCAACTGCCCAGTTCAGGCATATCGACCGTTATACGCATATTTCCCGTTCTTGCCGCCTTCTTTCTTGTATTATTTCTACTTCTATATTAATTTACTGACTTCCATGTTTTCCACTTATCTCTACTTATTTTTTCCTTTTCCATTTTATTTTCTGTGTTTTTCTCTCGTTATATAAAACTTGTTTGTCTTTACTTCAACACTCACTTATTTCTAGTCTTTCTTATACATGTTCTGCTTCTCTTCTCTCGTATTGTCCACCTCTGTGTTTCCTCCTACAATTACTTCCACTTAACGTTTGCAGGATTTAATTGAACAACTATCTCAAGCAACACTATTCCGTTTTTCTCACACAAACTTCTTCCATTTAATAAATGTTATTATACCGAAGTTTGCCAATTCGAGTTTCACTTTAATTTTAATCTAGTTTTGTACTTCCATGAGGAAAATTAAGGCAGACTATCAGAATCATGAATCTATGACTGTATTTAGCATAACGCCTCAATGTTTGGGATTTATCAGCTTTTTTATTAGCACATAACTCGATAACATATTCTTTGCTGATAAATCTGGAAATTTGGAAAGAAATTTGTATGTTTTATTTTATTTGTATGTTTTATTTACATTTCCTTTTCTGTTTAAAAGTCAAGTGATTCCAGGTAGAGCCACTACTTCTCCAAATTGTGAGATCACCGCTCCGGTACTATGGGCATGAGGTTGGAATGTTTCACAAAAGAATCACTGAACAGATTTTAAGGGCAAAAACCAACCGGCAGGAGGCCTAGGGGTAGACCCCGAGCAAGATGGTTAGATAACATCCATGAGCTTGGCTGGTCTCGCTTGGGCATCCAACCGGATCAGGTGGAGATGTTTGCTTCGGAAAAGGAAATTCGACTAAATCGACCCTTAGGCACTACTGTTACTTATTTTATCGACCCCGTAAGGATGAAAGGCAAAGCTAACCTCGGCGGGATTTGACCTCAGTACTTAATGGGCCGTAACCATATACCATAAAACATGTTGTCCGACGCTGTACCGATACTGCCAATCTACTACTCTAAGCAATAATAATGGTTTCTGATTTAGGCACAAGACCAACAATTTTTGGGGAGAGGAAAGTCAATTAATTCGACCCCAGTGTGTTACTACAAGGATTTGGTGAAGACATTGCTAGATAGCTTTCATCGTTTAGGCTGCTGCATGAGCATAAAGATTCATTTCCTCAATAAATCTCCTGCTAATTTTGGAGACGTGAGCGATGAGCATGGTGAGCGCTTCCATCTAGTTATCAATATTACGGAGACATATCAAGGTAGAAGGAACACACAGACTACTGTTGGAGGATTCAAAGAGACTGTGTAGACATGAAACACTCCAGGTTCTCTCGTAAGTGAAAGTGTGTTCCATGAATATGTTGGTTAGTGTACAATTGTTTATGCTTTATCCATTTTATTTGAGAATTAACAAGATGTATTTAATAAAAGGTGATGTTATATTTCATCTATCATATCAGATTCTATTGACATTGTAACTTATGGTGTCAAGCTATAAGACTTAGTAATCCATCCGAAGTCAATTATATTATCCATACAGTGGATAATAAAATTGGGATGTTCTATAGAATGAAAACCTGATGTGTTAGGAGAAAATGGATGCCATCTTTGAAATCAGCAGCTAAAAACTAGGTAAAAACAACAAAACCTAAGTCAGCAAAAGGTGTGTTGACAAATTGGAGGTGTATTTAATAGACATGGTTATTTTGATTCACATACAAACTTTACATTTAGATAAAAATATTTATATTTGTGATTGTTATATTTGCAATATACCCCCTCTCGTGCACGTAAACAGTACTGTATGGGGCACACATGTGCTACCTACAGGGCCATTGGCTCTTCATATCTTAATTGGTTTCGCTATCCTTTGAGATAGAGTGTGAGTGATTTTATAGGAAAATATTCATTAACAATTTGCGGGATATTTGATATGATTTAATATCAGAACTATCAAGTTTGAGAAAATATGATTGTGAAAGCGTTACTTGTCGCCACAACAAGCTGCGCTTTGTTTGTCTTAATTGCTTTACTATTAAAGATTTTTTTTTTACATCTCCAGCTAAGAAACAAATTTCAATTTAATTACAATGTCTTCTAATTAATTTCAATTTAATTACACTCACTATCAATCCGAATTATCTAAATTCACTTCATTGGCCCAATTAAGCTATATCCTGTTTAGCTCACATTTAATAATTATGTAAATTATACAGGCCAACAATTTTCGTAACTTTTTTTCTACTTATATAAATCTGTATACACTGATCAAAGTAGGCTTTAAAAGAATACTCATCGTTGAGGAAGTCTAACACTGAAAAATGTCTGGAACTATTACTTCATCTCGCTTGTCATCAAAGACATAAGATTCCCCTTAAGTATGACAATGTAACATATAAGAGATTAATTCTTAATTTACTTTTTATTAGAGTCGTTAACAATTGCCAACGGATTTTAGTCACATCTCTTCATCTCTGAGTTAAACTTCTCTACATTTTCATTGTTATGTGGAAGTCATTCAGTATATGATCACCTACCCAAACACATTACACTAGCAATATTATATGTGTTTCTAACTCTAGAAGTGAGGACTCAGTCAATGGACAATTTCTTGATAAATAATTGCAATTCTGCAAAAATATATTATATGAAACGCGATTATTTGTGGGCAGAGGGCGAGTTCATGATTTTGTCGCATAACGTAGTAGTTCGTCAAATAAAAATCGATAATATGTAATAGATTGAAACTGATTAGGGTGGTGTCACGGTATGACCACACACCTGTCAATTGACTGAAACCAAAATAGTGGAAAATCTCATACATCTTTATTGTTATCATTGTTATTATTATTATATATATATATATATATATATATATATATATATATATATATATATATATATATATATATAAATTATATCTTATATCCAACTGATGAACGGATTCAGACCCCTCTGTTAGAATCGTCTGACTTCGTGAAACCTTGGGTAATGGAATAAATATAGTGTGTTGTTTATTATTTAATTAATTATATATATATATATATATATATATATATATATATATATATATATATATATATATATATATATATATAAATAGATAGATAGATAGATAGATAGATAGATAGATAGATAGATAGATAGATAGATAGATAGATAGATAGATAGATAGATAGTCAGACAGACAATTCTAAATCTTCTTCAAATAAGAATATATATGGATTTGAGAGTTTAGGAAATACTATAACAAGGAACTGACATAATCTAACATTGAAGTATATCTGGTTTAGTTTATTAACAGACTTATATTCTATTATCAAAACTTTTACGTATTTCGAATTGTACACGTCACATTTCACAAATCCTCTCTCCCGCCAAATTTCACGAGTTTCGAAAGATTGTCTACTTTTGTTGGCATTGAAGAGTTTCAAATTGCTTATACTGGCAGAAGTTCAAGCGTGACTTTCTGTGAAGTGCACTTGCTGTGTGTATGATCTTATTATATCTGTCAATTTCACTTACCTTTTGATCTACAAGCCCTCAGGCATCACCAGAGATCGTATTCCTTGATAGTTATTTCTTCCTAACTACTTTCACTCAACTATTTACAATTCGATTAACTTTTAATATATGTCATTCTTATAGCTACGAATTTGATTCTTCGAAATAGTATGCGAGAAACTTTCTTGTGAATTTAATTCTTCGAAGCAAGAAAATGTATTGATATATGTTTAAGTAATTTTCTATTATATCAAAATGACATTAGTACTGAGTGATTATATGTGTATATATGTATGTATATATATATATAGGTATATATATATATATATATATATATATATATATATATATATATATATATATATATATATATATATATATATATATATATTGTAATGACTTGCTGCCCGACGGCTGAGCTCATGCCGATTCGAATTCGTGTGGATGACTGAATTATATTTTTTCGCTCCTTTTACGGTTTTTAGCCGAGGTAGAAAGATAGGTACACTGTATATGTGTATATATATATATATATATATATATATATATATATATATATATATATATATATATATATATATATGTATATATATATATATATATATATATATATATATATATATATATATATATAAATATATATATATATATATATATATATATATATATATATATATATATATATATATATATATATATATAAATATAAACAAAAGATAGTTACTTTAGATCATCTCTACTTATTTTATTATACATATTTCGAAGATGCAACATAATCCAGAACATTTTCTCGTCAAAGAAAATACATAGGAGTTGCAGAACTCTTTTTATATACTTGCGGTCAAACGAGCTGGACAGATCGGTGACAACCAAGCATATGATTAGAAAAAAAAACCAACACAGGACATGTTACGTGAGTGGGAGAAAAATACAGTTGGATTTAATGTTTTTCAAATTATTTAAAATATGACGTAATTAGATTGGACAAAAAAATAAATAAATTTAGACCATTAAAGAGTCTATATGTTACTTATATCAGCTTAAAATAGATACTATACTATACTCTTTTTCATTGAACAATATATATTAGGCATATGACTTTTTTACAACCCCATATGAGCATGCTATTTTCTAATGAGGTTTTTGTCTTAAAGAAAGAATTACAGTAGTTTTTTCGTAAATTTTGAAAGAAATTCTTGCACATACTAAATTATTTTTTTATTTTTTTGTAATTAGCCAGTCCCATAAAATAAATATCTAAAACAATAAATTATGAAAATAAAAAAAATTATTTTAATTATTAGTTAAACAAAACTTAATCTCTAAGGTTCTACTACTTTTACAAAATGGCAAAAGGTCCTGCACAACTTTACAGCTCGCTCAGCGCAAATGTTCGAGCGTTGCGTCACAATTGGAGATTCTTCATTAGAGCAAAGTTTTCTGACGGTGTTTGCAGCCTTTTCACACTTGGCCTTAATTATTTGGTCAATGAGTTTCTGCTTGCTGTCAGCTCTATACAGTTGACTTGAGAACCACATTTTTCCCCACATTCCGCAGATGTATTTGGCACCAGCGCGCAGCTTCGCTCGTTCATCAGGCATCAAAATAAACCCAAGCAACAAATAAATTGCTCGGCTATTCCAATGAGCATTGTGCAAATTAGGTAATTTCTTAAAATTTATTTTAGGAAACGCACCGTTTTCAAAGAAATGTTGCACGGCTATCATGAGATGCTGAAGGAAATCCATGTCACTTCTCCAGCGCGTCGGCGTTTCATTAATTTCCGTCGTTCCATTTGAAAAGTTCTGCTTCAGTTCGTCATAGTTCTTTAAAATGGCCTCAACAAAGTAATAATTGATATATGGCGAAGTTGTTTTACTACTATATAGTTGATCAAAATAAACTTTCAATGCACGGTCTAAAATGTGGTGCTGGCATCCAACATATAATGACTTGCTATAACCGCGACGCGCGAACTCACTGTTGAGCATGGCAACAACTCCTGCCTTTTTGCCGGTATTGACACTAGTTGTGTCGGAGACTATCATCACGATAGATTCCCACAGTTCATATTTGTCAATAACTTCTTTCAATCCATTAAATATAGTAAGAGCCTTTCCATCGGTTAATGCCATCGGCTTCTGGCGTATTTCTTTCTCATCATTTTTTATCACTACAACCTGATATTCTACGTCTCTCATTCGTTTTCCATCAAAATGAAGGCTCCATTTTTCCCTTTTGAGTTCATTTTTCCATTTTTCCATGAGTTTCTCACCTTCTCTGATAACTGCTTTGTGCACTGCCGACTGGCTCGGGGTGCTCACCTTAATACCACCACTTTTAAATTCGTTGCAAACTGCTGCTGCTTTTCTACTAGGTAATTTAGTATTTCTTACTAGGTTAACGGCATAAGTTGTGTTTTCTCTTTTTCGTTTTTTTTATGGTGAAGGTGAAGGTTTGTAATCGCTGGTATTTGTATCGGTGTCGCTGTAACTTTCATTTGAGTCCAGATGAATGTATGAGCAGGATGGCTTATCATGATCTAGTTCTTGTTTTTTGTTTTTAATTCTCTTAGAAGGGTGGATTTTCTTTTCACTGTCTATTTTCATTGTAGTATACCCAACATTTACACAACTCTCAACTTGCTTTTCATAAAATGACAAATCTTCGGCTGTTCCATATCCCATATCTTTTTGTAATGTCAAATAGATTATTGAAATTCGCAGAGCCAGGTCTTTTTTACTTCTTTTTCCTTTTTTTTTTAATTATTTTTTTCAATTTTTCGAGGTATTGAAAGTTTGTTGATAGTTGGAAAGCTGAACTGTTCCCATAAACTTTCACATTCTCCAGTAATTATCTTAATTCTTTTTTTGGTATTTTTCTCTTCAGCAGCAAGATTGATATATCTATCAACGATCTGTTGCTCAGTAGGTAGCTTGCATAATTCGATTAATGAACTTTGAATTTTCTTTTTCCTAGATTTCTTTCTCTTCTCAAAATGACAAATATTTTGTGCCCAAATCTTTTTACTTTCCTCTTTAGCAACAGGATTTTTATACATCTGAAATTTATAATATTAATATAATATAATTATAAATAGTAAAACATTAATAAATATACCTCGCAAATTTTAATTTATTCTATTTATGTATTTTATGAGTTTTATGAACAGATTAAACTGACAAATAAGTGATGAACAAGCAATAAAGTTGATCCATTAAACAATTTGAAGAAGATTACTATATTTTATAAACTGTTAAATTGCACACTATATTTTGTATTACATACACACGTATATTGTATATGCAATTCTATATTAGTTAATCAATATTAAAGAATCTACCTTGTGCAAGAGTTTTTTTAAATTCTAATATTTTTTAACATGCTCACAAGTATTTTCTAGTAAAAGGTTCATCTGAAAATGGCATGCTCATTTATTTTTTTAACAAAAGTGTACTTTAGGAATATGCCTAATATATATATAGGAACGATCGACTTTCGTCAAATCTGACCGAGAGAACAATGTTTCCGTTGGTCTTTCCAATTGTTAATACTATCTATCGGTCGTAACTCCAGGTAGAAGGAGCAACGTGAAATAAAGTGTCTTGCTCAAGGACATAACGCATCGCCTGGTCCAGGAATCGAACTCACAACCTTACGATTGCGAATCCAATTCTCTAACCACTCAGCCACACGCATTCAATAAATATATATATATATATATATGTGTGTGTGTGTGTGTGTGTGTGTGTGTGTGTGTGTGTGTGTGTGTGTGTGTGTGTGTGTGTAGTAGTAGTAATAATAATAAATGTGAAGACTAAAATCCAAAGAGGGCTTGATAAGGATAAATATTAGTTTCAGAAGATCTAGTTAAGGGCGAAAGCAGCGAGGATCTTTGCTTAAACTTTAATCTGTTATTTTAATAAATAAATAAATATATATATATATGTGTATATATATATATATATATATATATATATATATATATATATATATATATGTGTGTGTGTGTATATATATATATATATATATATATATATATATATATATAAAAACGGAAAAAATGAAACGATATTTCATTTCCCACTCTTAGTACGGCTGTTACTTAAATATAAGTATGTACACGTACATACATATATGTATACCGACGTACAGTAG
>OZ024745.1:133853975-133856475 GCA_964016885.1 Eledone cirrhosa
TTTCTAGTTTATTAATATGAAATGCACCTATTAAATATAACAAAATTATAAATGCTTATGTGATCAGAACAAAATATTTCAAGCTTGTTTAATTGTAATAAAATTATTACAGTTAGTTTGTTACAAAATAATTAAAGCTTATCTAAGTATTACATATTTTTAGTGTCATATTTGTGCCTGCTTGTTTGAAATAAGTTCATGGATTTTTGGCTCCAATGAGGTTACTGTAAGAGGGAGAGCCATTTTTATTTCAGGCCGAGACCGGTACCGAGTTTTAATTGCTGTGACAGATGAAAATGTAGTCACACAAATATGTTGTTGAAATTTCTTTTCAATGAGGCTTTCTTTTTCATTCATTCTTAAATTGCTATCTTCAATGTTTGCTGCAAAGGAATCTATTATCCACATATTGCCATGTCTGGGATCTTCTTCCTACGGGTAATAACGATTAAAAGATTCTGTGAGTGATTGTAAGTGTTGTTAAACAATGGTTACCACCTGTAGTTTAACATCCTTTTCTCTCACATATTCATCAAAATTTGAAAATATTTGCAGCCAATCGCGTTTGTCACAGTAACATTTTCTTTTGAAACGCATCCATGTTACCTTGTAGTGTGAACAAGTTCTTAAGTTTTCCTTGCAAGGATAGGTTTAGTTCATTTAACAGCGAAATGATATCTACCAGGTATGCAAGCTTAGCTACCCACTCATCGTCGGACAAGAGTTCTTGAAATTTCAGATTATTTTGCTGCTGGAAAAATAATTTGACTTCTTCGCGCAGGACAAATAATTGGGTTAGTGTTTTGCCCCTCGAGAGCCATCTCACCTCAACGTGAGGAAGGTGAGTATACTGGGAAACCATTTCTTCAGAAAGTGCCTCAAATATTCAAGAGTTGAGCGTTTTGTGTCGAATTTCATTTATAATTTTACTAACATCTGATAATACTTCGTGTAGTTCTGGGGACATTTCCCCCCTGCAAGTTGCTCGCGATGTATTATGCAGTGTGTAGACAAAACGTCTGAGTGACCAACATTTTTCATTTTTGCAACAATTCCTGAAGATGTCCAGTCTTGTTTGCGGCACCATATGCACATATCCCAATATATTTTTTTCATTCAATCCCATGTTCCAGGAAATAAATATTAAGTGCTTCAAAAATCTCAGAGCTGGTTGTTCTACCCGGCAAGTTGCGCGAATAAAGTAGTTCTTGTAACTCTCCTTCACACTCAACCCTCACAATACAAAGAAGTGCCTTGATATTTAAGTCCGTTGATTCGTCAAGTTGAATTGAATAAAATGGTGGGTTTTTCACCATTTATATAACTTGATTTTCAATACCTTCAGCCATGTCTTTAATTCTGTGCTTGACAATGTTAGCTGGCATAGTAATTACTTTCAGTTTCTCAACAGCCTGCTTTCCCCAAACCTCTTCACAGGTTTGTAACATGTAAGGCTTAATTAACTCTTCCCCAATCGTATACGGTTTTTTTTATTTTTCGCAACCTGAAGTGCTATCAGATAAGAAGCCTTTAATAAAGACTTGTCTTCAACAGTCATCTTTGTTAAAGCACTTACTTGCTTTTACATAATTTCACGCATTCTTTGAAAATACTATTCAAGTGATTTCTTAGCTAAATCCAGGTATTTTCCGAGTTTCGAAGGTTCCATGACATCATTGGATAAATTCTCAGAACACACAACACAAAGCGGCCGTGGATCAATCTCACTACCAGGTTCTTGGATAAATCCAAATCTCAAATCATATTTCAGTTTTTTCTTCTCTACGCCTCCAGTTTAAATGTTCTTCCTAATGGTGTCTGGCAAGAGTGGTGGAGGCTCTGATTCATTGATCAGCTCACGGTTAAGCGAAGTATTACTATTTTTAGGGTGTTTAAAGAATATATTTTAACCGAATATTATTTTTGTTCTATTATTAATAAAACATAAAAATTGCAAATAATGTCCAAATTTTTCTGCGGACTAGCAAGATTATCTCTCGGACCACCTGTGGTCCGTGGATCACTGGTTGGCGACCGTTGGTTTAAATACTGTCCTCTGGTCCGTGGATCACTGGTTAGCGACCGTTGGTTTAGAATATATACTGGCCTGTGGTCCGCGGATCATTGGTTGGCGACCGTTGGTTTAAATACTGCCCTGTGGTCCGCGGATCACTGGTTGGCGACCGTTCGTTTAAATACTGCCCTGTGGTCCGCGGATCACTGGTTGGCGACCGTTGGTTTAAATACTGCTCTGTGGTCCGTGGATCACTGGTTGGCGACCGTTGGTTTAAATACTGCCTTGTGGTCCGTGGATCACTGGTTGGTATATTACCCACATAACACTATTTTACTATTTTCCTGAAGTTCAAACAGGGCATATGTTTGTGTTTTGTATTTCACTATATTTTCATGAGCAGCATTGTGATTGTTCGTTTGTTGTTTTTATCCTTATATGTTAATACCATTTCGACATTTTTTCTGAGCAGAGTCTATAAGTTTT
>OZ024745.1:133858975-133861475 GCA_964016885.1 Eledone cirrhosa
TGTGTGTGTGTGTGTGTGTGTGTGTGTGTGTGTGTGTGTGTGTGTGTTATATATGTGTGTGTGTGTTTGGGTTTTGTCGAACAGCTATTATTGCGTGCAGGCCGGATATCCGGTTATCGGCAGACTCCATCGTTAAGATTTCCGGGGCGCCTTCTTTTGACGGGGTAGGACACGCAGCTGTTCTCTGGTGGTTGTAGCGAAAAAGGTTGTGTAGTGGACACGTCTGAAAGAAAGGAAGACATACACTTTCCTGTTCGGCCAAGCCCTCAACAACGTTTTGAAGTTTTACTTAGAAAGGATGGTAACGGCGGAGAGGGGAGTGTTACACACCTCAAATTCCTTTGTTAAAAGGTGAATGTTGCGAAAATGGCCGGAGTGGATGAGCCTACATTGAGCATGCGCCTGTAGACTAGATAGTCTGGAGAGTAGAGGGGCACCCTCCTATGGTGATCTTCGTTATTAGGGATGTTTAAGATCTGTTGTGTCCCTAATTTACCGCTAGGTGGTGCTCTCCCTATTGCGGAATTTTTATTGTTATCATTTTATTAATATTTGATACACGTTTTATGTAAGTCCGCGCTGTCCGTGATTTTTGTATTCACCATTTCGAACCTAGTGGCCAATACAATAATTATTATTAATATTATGGCGATGGATTGGTAGTATCGGCAGAGCGTCAGACACCATGCTCTGCAGCATAGAGTTACGGTCCTTTACGTTCTGATTTCAAATCCCGCCGAGGTTTGCTTTGCCTTTCACCCTTATGGCGTCGATAAACTAAAAACCAGTTATGCACTGGGGTCGATTTAATCGACTATGCCCTCCCCCCAAATTACTGGCTTGGTGCCTATAGTAGAAATCATTATTATTATCATGCTTTTCATCCTTACGAGGTCGATAAAATAAAGTACCAGTAATACACTGGTTAATTGCTGGCCTTGTGCCAAAAGTAGAAACAATTATTATCATGCTTTGAAGCATAGAGTTACCTCCCTGTATGATCTGAGTTCAAATCCCGCCGAGGTTAACTTTGCCTTTCATCCTTACGGGGTCGATAAAATAAAGTACCAGTAATACACTGGGTTATTGCTGGCCTTGTGCCAAAAGTAAAAACAATTATTATTATCAACATCATTGTTAGTTTCTTTATTATAAAGCATTTTTTATGTCTGGTATTGTATGTTTCCTTAAGAAATAACGTTTATATATTTAAACTCATAGACGGAGACAGACATGGACATGTCACCATAAGTCTGACTCAAGTTCCTACATAAAATATGCCGCGTACGTATTATAATCTATCTATATGTATTGTATATATAGAATACGCTGTCTATTCTATCTGCAATAGCATCAAATATATATGATTTCTTTTTTTTAGGTAAGGGAAGATCAATAGAAAAGACAGTACACCCCATTTATGTTAAGCAAAACTTTTGTAAAGACATGAACATCACAAATTCATCCCATTTTAGTTTTGTATAAAACTTTCTGTGCTTTAAGTTTACATAACATCGGCAACTGGCGAAGAAAATCCGATTTTAACATAAATGCTATAAAAGAAGAATTTTAAAATGTTCTCAAATATTTACCAATATGTTGTAAAATTTAGTAAGTTTCCATTAAGACTTTGTTTCCTTAAGATACATTCTTACATCGCTATGTTTGTTTATCTTTAAAGCTGCTAGTTTCAAATAAGAATTGACTTAAGCCACTTTCTTTGTTGTGACAGAAAACAATAGGAAAAAGAAAGTTTCATCTCGATGGATATAAAAACTTATTCATGTGAGCACGTAGAGAGAGACCAGCATATTTACTGGTATGTGTTTATATACATATATGTGTGTGCGTGTGTAGTGTGTGTAGTGTGTTTGTGTGCGTATGAAATATATATATATATATATATAGAGAGAGAGAGAGAGAGAGAGAGAGAGAGGGGGGGGAGATAGAGAGAGAGAAAGAGAGAGATACATACATACATACATATATATATATTTATATATATACATATATATATATATATATATTTATTTATTTATATATATATATATGTATACATATATATATATATATATATATATATATATATATATATATATATATATATATATATATATAGGAACCAGTAAGACCCCGACAGCTGAGCTCAAGCCGTTTCGACCATTCGAAACGGCTTGAGCTCAGCTGTCGAGGTCTTACTGGTTCCTATTACCCACTCTACTACCTCAAGTATTGAGTACTTTGGTGCGTTATGGTCCACCTGGTTCCTTACCACATTTCCTTCGTTATATATATATATATGTATATATATATATGTATGTATGTATATATATATAAATATTATATTTTATTTATTATAAACTTATATACATATATGTGTGTGTGTGTTTGTATTATATATATATTATCTGTGTATTATATATTATATGCATTATATACATATACGTATGTGTGTGCACGTATAATAACTCACGCACATATAGATAATTAAATTATCTGA
>OZ024745.1:133866475-133941475 GCA_964016885.1 Eledone cirrhosa
AAAATAAAAATTAAAATAAAAAGAAGAATAAAAAGAAGAAATCGAAAGATTTATCGGCTAGTTTCCCAAATAATTACAAATCAAACTAAATATACTACATTTTAAATTTAAATTTATATTTAAAAGTTGAGTTCAATCTATGTTTGCAGCAACTGAATAAATTTGTCCGTAGATTAAGGGAATTTTTAGATTTTAGTATAAAGAATATCTCCTCCGCGCAGAGGTCACATGTCTCAGAGGATGAATTAAAAGGAATCCCTCTTGAGACTATATTCCAAGCCGTCGAATATCTAACGTTATCTTGCCTAAGTTGCCAGAGTACGCCTGATAGTGCTGTTGAAGATTTTTTGCTTGGATCTGTGAAAGAATTCTTGTGGTTATTATAGCGAAGTTTAAATTCCGTCGATGTGGAACCGACGTAGTTAAAAGAATTAGAGTCCGTTTTAACATTACAGTTGTATATTATATTTTTAACTAAGCAGTTGTTATTTAACGGACATTTAGATCTATCTCTACAGTTACATTTGTTAACTTGTATATTATTTATGCTATTATCGCTAGGTTTTAAGTTCCTATTATTTATTCTATTAATATTTTGTGCTAAATTTTTGGTGGATGAGTAGGTTAATTTTATAGTATGTCTATTGAAAATTGAGTGATACCTATGTGTTCTAGGGAAGCGATTATCAAGAGCTTTAAAAAATAGTTTAGCGATGTGGGTTTTAATGTTTAGTGAGAAAGGGGGGGCAAACCATATTATGTTCCTAGTTCTATTTCTTTTTTGGCTTTTGGAATTATTGTAATGCTTTCTATTATAGTTGTTACGGTTGTGGCCGTAATTAAAATAGTTGTTATTTTGTTTAGTTTGTCTATCATTATCTATGTACATAATCTTATCAGCATATCCTGCTCTAGCTAACGCTTCATTGTAGTACTGGGCTTTTTCGTCGAAAATCTTTCTATTAGACGAGATTCTAGAGATACGTTTTTGAACAGAGTTTACTATAGTGTTTTTGACAGATCTGGGGTGGTTAGAGTTAAAGCTGACATAGTTTAAGTTTTCATTCAACTTGTGAAATGGATAGTGAAGACATGTGCTGAGATTTAATGTTATATCTAGGAAATTGACTATTCTATGGTTGTTCTCAATTTCTATTTTTAGATTAAAGTAATTAAAAAATTGTGTAATTTGTTTTCTTTTTCTATTTAGTTCAGAGTTATTATTATCAATAAGTAAAAGCATGTCATCTCTATATAAACCTCCGGTAGTACCAGGTATTTTCCTATGTAGCGAATTGATTAAAAATAAGCCCACAAGGTCAGTTACCTGAGCTGAGTCGGATGATCCCATAGTAATGTCAAAATTGCTATCTCTATCTGCTCTGGTCCATAGTTGGTCATTAAATTCTATCAATGTTTTCCTAGCCGATAATATAATGTGCATTTCATTGCTAGTTAGGTCTGTATGTTTGAATGCGTAATTTAGTGCCTTATTTAGTAGATTAGGGGTAATAGAAGAATAATAGTTAGCAATATCAAGTTGAATAAACTTATTATTATTGTTATATTTAATTTGCTTAAACCACTCAACAACCTCTCCAGTTCCCTTCCACAAGCTCAGGTTAGGTAAACAATCCAAGTTTTTAATTTGTTGTATCACCCTGTCAAGAATGTTTTTGCTTAATTTGCCCAGGTCCGATTTTGATGGTGCGATCAATCTAACTGGCAAGTCATTTTCAAAATTCCTTTTGTGATCTTTCATATTGATCTTCGGTTTCCTGGGCACGAAAGGTTGTGTTCTGTTGTCAATTTCCAACTCGTGCATTATACAAGATGCTTCAACATTCGTTTTCTCAAGCTCGGCCTTATCTGCTACCTTGTACTTTTTCCTCAGTTCCTTCAGTATGAGGCCATTATACATGTCTTTCTGCACTCCATAGAGGTTGTTATTATTATTATTATTATTTTTTGTTTTTGTTTCTGATATTTTTATTAATATATTGAAATCTGTCCTCTATTTCTGCTTGATAGATAATCATGTAGAGTAAAGACAAGAATAGTATTGTTAAAATTAATATAGACTCTATATATATGTGTATATATACACATATATGTATACTTAAATTTTTATAGCACAATGAGAATGTTCTCCGTGTGAAATAGGGGTTTGCAGAGTTGATCACGTAAATTCACATCGATGTTTGTAGTTATCATATAAACATATGAATTTTTAAAACTAGTCATAAGATCATTACTTTTAACACATTATAGATACGTGTCTCATTCAGGAATACTGATATTTACATTATAGTGTCTGGTTTTTATACGAACTAATATTTCTACATTAAAACATAGGGTTTTTAAATTCAGCCTCGCCTATGTCTGGTTACTTTTCATTTTTCTCTCTATATAACGGCTGGTTTCTTTCCTAACCACATATATCTCCCTTACATTAATACTAGAGCTAAATAAATAAATAAATAAATAAATGTATCATTGATACGTCGTTCAACTACCTACTTTTCTCTATATATATCTATCTCTATCTATTTCCTCTCTCTATATATCTCTCTCTGTTTCTTTACATGAAGTTCTTCTCTTTATCTATCTTTCCATCTCTCTATTTTGTTGCATGCATTTCTTCTTTTTCTTCTTTTTCTTTCCTTCTTTCTTTCTTTCTGTTTACAATTTTTCACTGCCAAATCAACTTTTTCAAATACAAGTCGATGTTGAACGGTATGTCAAATCTATTTATCTATAAAACTGTCTATATTGTATTTTGTCTGAAGAAGGCATAACATATTGTTAATATGATATCCCTGAAATATATATAATGAAATAAATATGGTTTTATAAATATAGTTTCCATTTATTTAATATCGTATATATATATATATATATATATATATGAACATTTATCTACACATGTATGTATGTATGTATGTATGTATGTATGTATGTATGTATGTATGTATGTATGTATTATGTATGTATGTTTGTATGTAGGGAACGATAGGAAGGTATATGTGATTAAACCTGTTTTCATGAATGTATGTTTATAAAACTGACTGACAAACACTAAGTCAATACTAATTTGATATGAGGTGTTAGATTTCGTTAAATCCTAATGCCATCAAGTATTTGTGAAATGTTCCCCCAATCTTAAGGACATCATTCAAAATAGAATGTTCGTAGCTAGAGAAGACCTTATAAGTTCTTAGATAAGAATGGAGTTTATTTCACATAAAAATAAAAACAATATTATTAAAACCAATACTTAATAAAATTTGAGAAAAATTATTATTTACTGATATTTCTCCTTGAATATTTCTGGAAATTGAATATTTTCCTGAAGTTTCAACTGTATATAGAAAGAATTATAATATAAGATGTAAAGTTGCAGAAACTGCATCCGTGTATTTGGTTTCTCTTTCAGATCTAAAGTAAGAATCGCGGGACTGCGTACGGTATATTTCTTTTAATCAAGTTAGTAAAATAAGTTGGATTACTTTGAATAAATAATGAATGAATATTACATAATTTATCTACTAAATTTAGTAGCTGTTGATTAAATATATTTTATTGTTTATTTAAAGATTCACTTCTTTAAAATGTTCAAATGTCAACACTTCCGGTTAGCGATCGCTTAAATAAACATTCATATATTTCCGTCACTAATTTTCTCCTAATGCAGTTTATATATAATATCGTCTATTTTTAATGTATCATGGATTACGTTACTGATTACATAAGACTGTAACGCAGTGTTCGATCAATTTCTGTGTATATTGTCAATACGATTTTATTTGATGTATCATATCTACATGAATATAAACTTGCGTATAATATCAATATGCACACTACAGATGCTAGCAGAAAACCACGCGAAGGGTGGATTTTCTGCTAGTAACCTATAAAGAATATGGAATAAATGAAGTCTGCACATTGCGCCTCACATAACGTCATTTCCGTGATCGTGTCACTATTAACGGGCAACATAATAAACTGAAGAATGGTGTAGCTCGCCAAAGCAATGATAGCACTGCTAAATAGACACATTTACCCCATCAGAGACATTTATAAATAGACACATTTACCCACTCAGAGACATTTATAAATAGACACATTTACCCCATCAGAGACATTTATAAATAGACATATTTACCCCCTCGGAGATGCTATCAGCACGAAAAACAATTACTTAATTAGTCAAAGCATATTTAATGCAATGAATATTAAAAATCTAACTAAAAGTAATTATATAAAGTGGAACAGCCAATATTATCAGTGACACTATTTTAATTATCTCACGATATATCGTAGATAGCCTGGACTACATGTCTAGTAGTTTCCCCTAACTAAAGTAATGGTGAGAGGATCGGTAAGTAAATGTATAAAGTTGTCTATGTTTATAATCACCGTTTAAAGAAAATGATATTTTAGAATATTAAATTATTCATTTGGCAAATTAATTCAAATTATTGACTAATATTACTTTTTCACTCAATATGTTAAAACAAATTTTTAAAATATTTCATCAAGTTGCTAAAGTAGGCGTTTAGGTAGCATTGGGAAGTCGCTTCAGTGAGATTATCTCTGAGACAAGAAGATTAAATCTGCAGCAATACGCTAACAATTCAATATTGTTATTTCACTAATTGCCTCTGCTAAATTCTTGCAAAAATATAACCATCTACAAATTCTATTTCTGTCAAGCTGAACCATTTTGCTTAATACCAGCATTTTAATATAACTTACAGGGGATATTGTTGAGAATTTATTGTCAAATTAAATATATCATATTAGTATAAATCTCAGAATACACTTTCTCCCAAGAATTATATAGTATTTTTAATCTATAACGGCCATGTCTATATTTAAAACCAAGTGTTTGGAATATGTGAATCTATAATTCTAAGCTGATTAAGGAAAATAATGTACATCAAAATATGATTGCAATGTCAAATACCAACTTGTATTTCGAATACCAATTAAAATACAAGCTAAAATATCTTACCCCAGAGTCCCAATACATAAATTAATTGATCAAGTTTTTCACATAACATTATTTCTATTAACAAAGGGCGGTGGATTGGCAGTATCGGTAGAGGGTCGGACGCCATGCTTTCCAGCATAGTTACGTCCCTTTACGATCTGAGTTCAAATCCCGCCGAGGTTGACTTTGCCTTTCATCCTACGGGGTCGATAAAATAAAGTACCAGCAATGCACTGGGTAATTGCTGGCCTTGTGCCTAAAGTAGAAACAATTATATGTCTATTGTCAACAAAGAAATGCTTATTAGATTAATGAGTTCCATATCCAAACTGATTATATTTCATTACTAGGTATTTTAACGTATTAGCTAACTAAACATATTACATTTCTTTGTACTATTGTATTTTTGACATGATGCTTCGTGTAATACTTGCGAGAAACCTAACTACAGATGCGAATCAAGGCTTAGGGAGCTATGTTTTGGTTGGTAATGTGTTTTGGGTGTTCTTGTGTGTGGACATAACGTGCCACCATTAAAGCAAAGTCAATATACTAGTAATTATGATATAAAAAAAGGAATTCGAAGAAATATTTTATTGAAAATAAAATAAATGAACTAAAATGAAATAAAACAAATCCAATAATATCGGCATTTGAGGTCGGTATGAATACATCTCATCAATATCTGACATAATTAAAGGCTTAAACATTTGTTTAACATCAAAACAGGCATTAAGTTAACATGCTTTAAATATTACTGTCATTTAATCAATATGAGCTATTAGGATTCCACATTGCCAAAATTTCAAAACAGGTTCAATGAAACATATTTCATTGAAAAGAGTAAAGTATTTGTGAGACACATTTCACTTCGTGTGACATCATAACAGGACAAGTATGTTCACTAACAAACTAGAAGTGATACATGACATTGTCGAAAGAGACGACTCAGTTGGTGAACGATTTCTTGGAATAGGATAATAGTAATTCTGAATAAATATATTTCAAACCCTGCCTTTATATTCTTTCCAACAAAAATACTTGGTTAAAAGGAAGGTTCCCCTACATGACCGTAATCTAATACGGGAAATAAATAAAAGATAAACGGATATATTTATTTATTCTTCAGTTCAATGTTATTCCTTCCTTCTACATTCTGAATGTAATAGGTTGTTACCACTTTCATCACATTGTTAATATATAGACAAAATGATCTTAATTATATTGGTGAAAACAGGGCTGTGAATTGGCAGTATCGGTAGAAGGAAGGACGCCATGCTTTGCAGCATAGAGTTACGGCCCTTTATGATCTGAGTTCAAATCCCGCCGAGGTTAACTTTGCCTTTCATCCTCACGGGGTCTATAAAATAAAGTATCAGTCACGCACTGGGGTCGATTTAATCAAATTTCCCCTCCCCCATAATTGCTGACCGTGTGCCGATATAAGAACCATTATTGTGGATTTTATACAATTTTTGCCGGGCAGTTTAGGTGAGAGGAGTAAATGAAGGAGGCGAATCTCTGATAGATTGTTTCAGTAAGGATTCGGCTGTCGCCAGCTTTCACTGGATACAAAATATATAGTTATATAGGTACATATACATATACACAGCGGGAGGTACTTGGATAATCCGAATATTCTTATTTAGACATTCGTTAGCTAGTACTAAATAATAAACCTTATCTTCAGCATTGAAATATATCAGAATAATTATAAATCAAACTTAGATAAAAGAAATTCAATTTTCCAACTCCATTAATTCACCCCACCCCCCACCCCCAAAGGACCTCTTTCGTCCTTTCTTTCTTACACGAGGTTATTAAAGCTATACAATATTGTACTTCGTCTTACTGTTCATCTTTCGTGAAATTCTCCTGAAAGACTAAAGCTGAGAATATTTACTTAAATTTAATTAATTACCTTTGCATATATTGGCAACTGTTTTGTTTGGAAATACATCACAAATAAAAGCATTAGCAATATTGATCGGCAGGCTTTGAAACCAGTTAAAATTAGCATGTTTTCAAGGTTTTAATCAAATTAAAATATTGAAAGTTTCAGGTGGCAATCAAAGAAATTAAATTAAGTTTATTTCAGAAATGTTTACAGTTACAAGAAAAAGCAAAGGACTTTTTCATGAGAGAGAAAAATAACTTCTTGTGTTTGATTCTACAGTAAATGAGCAGAAAACAGAAAAATTCTTAGAAATCACAAGGTTTAGAAAATTATTTAATTAATGATTCGGAATCTCCCCGGCCACCCGTAGTTTTGTCTTTCTTCTGCCACTCGTCAATTAGTTTTTCAGTTCAGATGTTAACAATTTGAAATTTCTGAAAACTGGTAACAGTAAAAAGAAATAACTTAATTTTAAATCGTATTTTCTGTTGTAAAGTGATAATGATGTGTAAAGTCCACTTCAATAAGACATTTCCCTATTATTGTTATCTAAAATTGACATAAGGATCGATCGACTTTCGTCAAATCGGACCGAGAAAACAATGTTTCCGTTGGTCTTTCCAGTTGCTAGTACTATCCATCGGTCGCAACTCCAGGTAGAAGGAACAACGTGAAATAAAGGGTCTTACTGAAGGAATAACGCACAACCTCAAGATTTCGAATCCAATTCTCTAACCACTCAGCCACACGCCTTCACAAAATTGACATAGAACCACGTAATATTTAGGAATGTACATAATCTTTTGAATCAACCATGATATATAGTAAGTATATAGAACATGTAGAAAAATCAATGATAAAGACATGTGTATTCACCCCACTTATCATAGCCTGAAGTTGAAGTATTCAGAAGTAATCCAGCAACATTTCAAATAAGTTACAATATATTTGGTTAGCGGCAACTAAAATACTGCAATGTCTCTTTTATAATAGTTGAATGAAACAAAGGAGGTCTTTTAAGATCAGCTATGCGTTGAATAAAAATCCCTAAGGCAGTTAATACATGTCATTGACAGGAATCTGCTTATAGGACATTAATCAGTTGTGTATCTACGGAATTAAACTGTCGGTTCAATAACAAAAGATTTCAGTTCTCGTAGTCTCAATCAAGTCATTCTGACATTAGCCTCTCCTTTACATATTTTCTAAACAATGACTAACTATAGCTGGAATCCCAGTTAATAGTTATAAGGGAAAGTGACTAAAATGGTGTGGTCAAATTGTTCTACAGAGACAATTTACTAGATGATTTATTTAATTGTTATACAATGACAAAAAGAAATCCCTCCGTTGGCTATATATGAACAGAATGAAGCTACACTGGGACGAAATACACCCAGAGCTAAATCACTTCACAGCGAAACAATTACGCCACAAGCAACGTTTGTTGACTGTAAAAATAACAAATATTATTCATTGTAAGTCCCCCAGAACAAACATAGAATCAACAACACGTGTTACAGGTCGACATCTTACTAGACTTTCTCGCAGCCAGGCTGAACATTAACAGACGACAGCAATACACAAACAGTCCCTTGAAACAACTAAACGGTAAGAAATTTGACACCACATATATCAACTGATTCTACCTCAACTGTTGGGGAAAACACTATTAATAATCATACATCTGCCACTGGCTTGGATAATCAAGAACATAAATAATGAGACCTTTCAGAGAGAAATTAATTCATGTATAAACATTTCTCTCGCAGAATGTAATAAAACAACAATACTAAACAAAATGAAACCAAATAATGGAATCTTACGTGCCATTGAGGAAATTGGGGATGAATATTTACGACGAATTAAACCCCCAATATTTTGGCAAATCAACGTCTGTTTATATGCCCTAGCAACGACAGTGAAACATTATCTTGGTGATAGCAGAGATATTAACAAGAACAAAACAACACCAAAAATACCATCGTATATTATTTATTGAAGGCGCGTGGCTCTGGTTAGAGAATTGGATTCGCAATCGTGAGGTTGTGATTTCGATTCCCGGACCGGGCGATGCGTTTTCTACTTGATCAAGACACTATATTTCGTGATGGTCTTTCTTCCTGGATTTGCGACCGATAGAGAGTATTAACAATTGGAAAGACCAATAGAAACATTGTTTCCTCGGTCCGATTTGACAAGCTCCACCCCACCCGTTAAGCGAATGAGGTCTGGGATCTTGTCAATCGACTGTCAATATTACAAAAATAGAAAAACAGATTGCTGACCTACGGATATGTGGCAATGCTTCTTACATGCAAACAACAATAAAAATAATACAGTCCTCACCACCAAAGAGTAAAAAATAAAATAGAAACGGTGTTTAGAGACTGTACAAACAGAACACTTCAATATAAGCTGATCACACTCAGACAAGAACTAAGATCTGTCAACGAGAAACTTCGATACCAGAAGAGCGTAGATGAGAGAAAAGTAATTAATAAAAGATTCAGACGAAACCACATATCAGTCTATATAGATATGAAAGGCAAAGTAATAAATGTCACTGAGGCCCCATCCCAGAAAAACATAGATTCTTTTTGGAGAAAAATATAGGGTGAAAAGAAGAATTTCAACTAGGATGCTGTGTGGCTAAAAGAAATCCAAAAGAACTACTGCCCCTACACTGTAACAAAAACATACGAAATAAATGAGGATACCCTTGAGACTGTGATAGGAAAACTCCAAGATAAGACAACACCAGGAAGAGACTTGAGTGTTGGCTACTGGTACAAGAAACTGATATTCTATCGGAGGTATCTTACCGACCTCTACCAATAAGTTCTTATGGGAGATACACTTATACCAGAATGGTTGACATTAGCACAAACATTACTGGTCCCCAAGAACAAAGACACTCACTTGGCAAAAAACTACCGACCCATTGCATACCAGAACCTGATGTATAGGATGTATACAGCCTGCCGGAACCATAATCACTGTGAAAATAATAACATCATCACAGATGAACAAGCAGCTGGAAAGAAAGGTGTTTGAGATGTGCTGAACAACTCCTAATTAACAAAACTGCGAAGTCAGAACTTATCCTCTTCTTGGGCTACTATCCTAAAGTCAAAAACAGAAAACGAGGACTCTATTTTCACTGATAAAATAGAATATCACAATAAAACAGTGGCTCACAATGTGTTTGCTCTGCCTGTCCTAACACCAAACGTTTGGAATATTCGATTGTACGATAGACGAAATCCGAGCAATTGATGTTAAAACTAGAAAAATTCTTAACAACACCGGAAACTTCGACATCAACAGTGACATAGACCACCTCTACTTGAAATGTAAGCAAAGAAGCAGAGGCCTAACATCAGTTCAGACAGCATTGGAGTGTCGCATCATATCCCTCCGAGATTTACGAGCCTCTAAGCGTAGGAGCCCATCTATTGAGCAAGAGTATCTGCATGAGACAGATAAGATTATGAGAGTTGGAAAGGAGCTCCTTGAAAGATATTCCCTACATGATAATCAAAAACTCACACCCAGGGAAATTGCCCGGCAATACTGCAGGGAATTCATGGATGAAAAACTGCATGCTTATCAGCAAAACATCATGCATGGATATGATGCCAGGAGAACCCAGATTAAGAGTAATATAGATAAAGAAAGTAGTCTATCTTGGACCAACAACCGCTATATTGGCTCCAACTTTGAAGGTTATGCTTTTTCAAACTAAGAACGGGAAATCAACACAAGATACCTGATTCACAAAAGAGATAGGGGTGCAGGCAAAACACAAGAGCAGACTCTGCAAAATTAACATCAAAGATGTCACCCATGTCATCAGCAGCTGTCCAAAGATGTCATCGCGGTAATATCTACCTATGAGGCATGATGTAGTGCCCAAAAACTGTACAATGCAATCCATAGAAAAGATAGCCCCGACAATAAACACATTAAAAGCTACAGCAATGTGAAAGACATACATACATACATACATACATACATACATACATACATGCATACATGCATACATACATACATACATACATACATACATACATACATACATACATACATACATACATACATACATACATACATACATACATACATGATGGCTGCCCCCTCGTTATCGGGTACGGCCATTGCACGATATACCATTATTAATAATTATTAATTAATTCTATCGTGCGTGAAGATATTGTTTAAAGTGAGGATAGACTGTGCACTGAGCCAATCCCACTCGCTGATCGACAGTAGCTATAACCTGAAAAGAAAGAAAGATCAACATCATCGGTAACTACTGAGCCGCAGGTTTTATATCGGAGTTATCCCAGTTTCCTGAGTTGCCTTCTCCTAGAAGAATGCCCTGACAGAGGCTAGGGGTCCTTCACTCCCGCGCGATCGGGTATCCAGCCTGACTATTTCTATGTCACCGCGCATATACATACACATGCACCCATGTATATACATACATGATGGCTGCAACTCAATTTCGTGTAATGCCAGGGACTTGCCTATGGCTAGCAATACCACTCTCTTAATATTGAATATAAGTCGCAGGTTTTATATCAGAGTGACCCTCTCCTAGAGAGATGTCTTAATGAAGACTAGGAGTCTCTTACTCCACAGTAAAAACAAAACTTCATTGGATGGACGTTGGCTCTCCTGAATTCCTCCGCCATTTTACGGGTTTTGTTTTTCATCCCGCAGGGTGTCCAAAATCACCTCCCTCACCAAGCAAGCATGGTGGCATTGCTGATTTAGTAACCGACGACCCGACCATGCACAGGTTGTACTGGGTTACATGTTGCCAGTAGCGCTGAAGAGCGACCTGACATAATACATACATATATGACAGTTGTCTACTCATCATAGAGCTTGACCACCTCAGTGTACATGGGGCTCAGTTTTGGCATGAGAACCTGTGTGGCCTTTTAATCCAGACATACTTTTAAAGTATTGTCCACATAAATTGCACTTTATATTCGGAGTAGCCTCAACTGCATGAGTTGTCTGATCTTGATGAAACTTGAAATGTCTCTTTAGACGTCTTTCAGATTTGCATATTTTGTGACACATTGATAAGTGTGATCTGGTTGATATGTTCTGAGGTCAGTAGGGAGTGTCCTATGGTGTAACACATGTGGCATTGAGAAGTGTGATCTGGTTGTTATGTTCTAAGGTCAGTAGGGAGTGTCCTATGGTGTAACACATGTGGCATTAAGAAGTGTGATCTGGTTGTTATATTCTAAGGTCAGTAGGGAGTGTCCTATGGTGTAACACATGTGGCATTAAGAAGTGTGATATGGTTGTTATGTTCTAAGGTCAGTAGGGAGTGTCCTATGGTGTGACATGTGGCATTGATAAATGTGATCTGGTTGGTATGTTCTGAGGTCAGTAGGAAATTCCTATGGTGTGACATGTGGCATTGATACATATACATACATATACATACATACACATATACATACATACACATATACATACATACACATATATATACATATATATATATATATCAAATATGGAAAAAGCAAGCAAGTTAAGAAAAAAATTCATTGAACCAAACTCAGTATAAGTTGGACACCCTGTAGGAATGTATATATCTATAGTTGTAGTTGTATCTATACGTGCGTGGATATATATATATATATATATATATATATATATATATATATATATATTAAATGAAGCAGTATACATATCTCCACGCAAGTATAGATACAATTATAGATATATACATTCTTACAGGGTGTCCAACTTAATAATGAATATCTGTACCAAACACAATTCACTAAATGCCGTGAATCACGAAAGAATAACACAAGAGGCGGAGTATCGTTGATATTTCATAGTTTTATACTTTATTTTCGTTGCATTTTCACTAAATAAATGACTTGTACATAATGACAGGATTTAAGATGCTTCATTACGCAATTGTTAACAGATGACTGGTGAAATTATCTAGATGTCTATCGAACCAAATTATGAACTGGCATCTGATTGTTTGTTTAATTGAATCTCCAAAAAAGCTGCTGGTGCGATGAAACTAATCGTTGCCTCTAAGTGATGTAGTTAGTATTAGCTGTGGTTTATTTCGGTAATATTGTTCTAAACGTTAATGGTTCGGTGTTATAATTAAACGACAGTAATAACAGATAATGTGGCTACACAGAGAAAAGAAGAGAAAGCCTGAGGTTATATTGAAAACAATAGAACCATCATACCAATATGTTATATATATATACCAGTGTATATATTATATATATATATATATATATATCGAAGGAAGTGTGGTAAGGAACCGGGTGGACCATAACGCACCAGAGTACTCAATACTTAGGGTAGTAGAGTGGGTAATAGGCTTGAGCTCTGTCGTCGGGGTCTTGAACAATTTCCTATATTTATATATATATGCGAGTGTATATTATATATATATATATACCAGTGTATATATTATATATATATAGACGAGTGTATATATTACATATATATACGAGTGTATATATTATATATATATGAATGTATATATTATATATACGAGTGTATGTGCGTCTGTATATATATACAAATGTATGTGTGCATGTATGTATACAAGTGTATGTGTGTAAGTATATATACGAGTGTGTGTGCATATATATATATATATATATATATATATATATATTAAATACAAGTATGTGTATATATATATTAATATATATATATATATATTTATTTATATATTAAAATAACAGATTAAAGTTTAAGCAAAGAATCGCTGCTTTCACCCTTAACGGGATCTTCTGAAACTAACACAGTCAATCTGTGAACGCAGAAATGAATATTTCAAAAAACGTTGCAACCGGAGGAAGATAGGGAGACGATACGTTCCCTGGCAAAGAACGGGAAAAAACGAATATAATACGTCATTATTTGGAGCGGTGAAAAACAATTACACGCAATGACAGAACCACGTTTATGGTATAAAAGAGGTCGTAGACTAATATTCTATTAGGTGGTTCATAGAGACGTTCTCTGGCAATGAACGGAGAAAACGAAGATAATACGTCATATGTGCAGCGGGGAGAACAATTGCACGCAAAGACAAAACCACGTAAATGGTATAACTGAAGTCGTAGACTAAAATTCTAACTAGGAAACCGAATGATTCTCGGCTTCAGAGTTAATAATAAAGTAAATAAAATACAGAGGTTATTGAAATTAAATAAATACATACACGCATCCATATACGTACATACACAAGCATACGCGAAAACACTCGCCATAGGTATACAAATACACGCACGTACACATTAAAAAAAAAACTGCACGCACATACAGAACCCACGCAACGCCTGTACCCGCACGCATACGAATGTATACACCAAATACACATAAGAATATATATATAAAAAAATATATATAAATATATATATATATATGTGTGTGTGTGTGCGTGTATACATATAATTAAATAAACGTATATAAATAAATAAATACATATATAACAAGCGCACACACATACCTACATGTAAATACACTTATGTTCGGAGACGTACGTCAACCAAAACACGAAGTACACATATACACACACCCTACATACGTACGAACCCGCATACTCACACAGACGCAAAACACACGTATACACAGAACCAAAAGCATATGTACCAGAAAAAATAATATATACGCCATAACATATACAATCAAATATACGTACGAGAAAGTATACGTACCTTCACAAAAGATACAGGTAATATATACTTACCTATACAAATAAGTAATGGTATAAACATAACATATACTTAGCTACCACATCAAGACGTAAAATATCCGCGTAGTTGTACTATCTCTGAGGGTATAATGTGGGGCTGTAATACAGGAAAGTTTTGTGCAATTTATGTTTACAAGCCGAAATGCCTCAGATGTTTTGTTTAAGATGTGGTCTTTGGTGTAGAGTATTTCCAGGGCCTCAACGGCGCAGAGGTCACATGGTCTTTTATTTCCGTTATACGATCTAGCCCTAGCTAGGATCTCCCAGTGTAACTTATATTGGGTATGTTTGTCTTTTAGACTCCAGATATAAGCTGAAAGTGACTACATATTCCTTCTTAAATGGTAACGAAAAGAATGGGTATGCATGTAAAGACGCTGCTTGAATCTATTGGCGGTTAACCCTGTGTAGGCCCTACGGGACGTGGGTGTTTCAACCTTACATTTGCAGACAGTGTTACTAGAGAGGCATTTCCCGGATAGGGAGCAGTCAACCCGATTCCTACAATTACAGTAAGTACTAACTACAGGGTTGCACGTGTTCCTACGGCTAGGTAGTTTAGATAAATTTGAAGCTGTGATGTTATGTGCAAGGTTAGGAGTCGCAGAGTAAGAGATTTTAATAATATTTCTATTAAAAATGTTACTATATTTATGTGTAGGGGGAAAATGCTTCATAATAAGAGAGAGAAAGATCTTAGCTAATGGTGTGGCCACCTCCATATTATATGGTGGGTTATACCATATAATGCGTCGGGATCTATTTCTTCTAGGTCTATTCTCGTACTCTGTATATGCTACCTTATCGAGAAATCCACTCCGAGCAAGAGCTTCATTGTAATATGTGGAATGGTCGTTGAAAATATGCTCGTTAGTAGATAGACGGGAAAGCCTCAAAGAAACGTTTCTTACCAGGTTCTTGGTTATGCTGGCAGGATGGTTAGAATGCTTACTAATGTAATTAAACGTATCATTCGGCTTTCTATACGGGTAATGCAAGCCATTCGATAAATTGAGGGTAACGTCGAGGTAATTAATGACCGAGAGGTTGGCCTCAACCTGTATGGAGAGGTTGAAGCCTTTAAAGAAGGCTGTGAGTTCTTTTCTGAACCTGTCGCAAGCACGTAGGCCGCACTTACTCATGGTCAAAAGACCATCATCACGTTGGGGAATTCTTCCTTGATAGAGAAAAGAAGGAACAGGCCGATAAGATCAGTAACCTCCGCAGAATTGCTGGCGCCCATACTCACGTCGAATGGGGTACTATTAGATTTTTTAATCCAAATAGAGTCGTCGAAATTAATCACCGACTTACGGGCATTGAGGATAACATCAACTTCGAAATCCTTAACCCCTGTGAGTGTTTTAGCAAAATGATAGCTCTAAGGAGAAGTGGTAAAGTGATGGAGGAGTAGTAATTATTGATGTCGAATTGGATAAAACGGCAATGTTCCTTGTTGCATATGCCGTTAAACCAATCAATCAGCGCGAAAGAATTGTTCCACAGTGCAAGAGGGGCCAAACTTCTAATTTCAGGTATAATTCTATCAAGAATCCTTTTACTAAGTCTACCTAAATCGGACTTTGTAGGGTTAATAAGCCGAATAGAGGGGTTGTTCGGAAAATTGGATTTGTGATCCTTCAGGGTAAAGTGGGGAGAGATAGGATCCAGAGGTTCAGTCCGGTCCAGGATGTTGAGATCAGAGGTGATTTTAAACCCAGTATCGTTGATTTCATTAATGACGCTCCGATTAGTTTTATGGTAATCCTTAGTTACAGCATTATGTAGCAGTTGATGGTAAGTACTGCGCTCCACTTGATATAGATTGCCAGTTTTGTCGGAATGGACGTGCAAGGCATTAGAATCCTTAATAGAACGAATTCTATTCTTCAGGTCCTGCTGGAAGGAATTGCTCCTATTCCGAAAGTTGATACTCCGAATGAGTTCCAAGACATCATTTTCGAAGGGTAGCAATGCTGGGTTACTCGGAGTGTTATTATAGGTGTTAAACCCAAATTTATCCTGTTTGTTGTCGGCTTTTCCCTGATTATCGAAATAAAAGGCACGCCAACGCAACCTTTTAATGAACGCGTCTGTTTTCTGTATCGGGAGTTTTAGGTATGTTTTGCTGCTTGGTACGGGTATGTTCTTTGTAGAAATATTCAGATGTTGTTTCTGCTAAACTTTAATCTGTTATTATAATAAATATTTGCTCTACGGTTCTTATATATTTGATATATATTTATCCCTATCGATCCCTCTTTGGATTTTAGTCTTCAAATTTATTATTATTACTATATATATTTATATATATACAAATGTATGTATACAACTGTATGTGTATATATATATATATATATATATATATATATATACGTGTCTATGTGTGTCTGCATATATAAGAGTATATGTGTGTATGTATATATACAAGTCTATGTGTGTCTGTATATGTACGAGTGTATGTGTGTATATGTATATGCTTGTGCCTGTAAGTGTGTGAGTGTAAGTGTGTGAGTAAGTGTTTGTGTAAATATGAGTGTGTGTATGTGTGTGTGATAAAATGTGATATGAAGCAGAAGCTACATTATAAATTGATAGATAGTTGTATAGGTAGACATAGAAAGACAGACATACATAGATAGAGACAGGGGGAGGAGGGAGAGAGAGAGATAGATAGATAGATAGATAGATAGATAGATAGATAGATAGATAGATAGATAGATAGATAAATAGATAGATAGATAGATAGATAGATAGATAGATAGATAGATAGACATTCAGGAATAGAAGTTGGGTCGATTCTTCCTCTATATAACTTTGTCACTTCCATTCTCTCTCTCTATCTTTCCCTAGAAGAAATCTGCTGTTTTAATACCTGGAGAGGATCTGGGCTCCGAAGGGTTTAGAAATACCATAGAAACGTTGTATTTCAATACGGTCGCCTTGCGGCTCCCTCGGGAATCACGGCTCCATACAAACATTAATGCCTGAACAATAAAAGAGATAAGGTTGTCTGGAAACTCTTGTATTACGAAAGAAACTATCGACTGTTCCACAAGAGTGTGGAAGATATCATCAAGAGCTTCTTATCTCTGTAAAAATGTTACCCAACGCCGCATCGACCGCATTTTGCTGTTTTAACAGCTTCCTTACGCTGAGTTTTACCATTTTTCTACGAATTCTCTCCCGTCTCAAAACTCGATGTCCGAGTTAATTTTGTTTATAACTTATGATAACTTATGATAGGCTAGGACAAAGAAAGTCCAGTATTTTGGTGTCATAGAAACGGTAGAGAATAAAGATAAGAGTAAGAATATTTGGGATGAAGAAAATAAAGAGATAAATGATGGAAGTTAGATGCTGGCAAGTAAATCAATAAATAAATAATGGAATTATAGTATATTGGGGTGGAGTATATGATATATATTGTATAAAACGTGGTATCAAGAATAAAACGTAAAATAAATATGTAATGTAAAAATATGTGACGAAGTTATAGGGTAATAATTGTGTTAGATATATAGGTATTGTTACACTGGAGGTAATAACACTCTGAAAAAAGAACATATGGAGTGAGATCATATATATATACACAACTGGAGAGAAAAGAATTGCCAGGGGAGAATAATTTGCTAGGAAAAAAATATATCAGGCAGTTTTCTATTTTCTATAATCTATTTTATTTTATTTCCTTGCAGAGTTATTTGATGCAGACGTTTATTTCGATGGTGTATGGCGTGGCTGTATTCCGTTTGAAGATGTCTTTGTTTTATTATTGCTTGTGAGTGGTGGATTGGCAGTATCGGTAGAGTGTCGGACGCCATTCTTTGATGCATAGAGTTACGGCCGTTGCCATTCTGAGTTCAAATCCCGCCGAGGTTAACTTTGCCTTTCATCCTTACGGAGTCGATAAAGTAAAGTACCAGTAATGCACTGCGTAATTGTTGGTCTTCTGCCAAAAGTAGAAACAATTATTTCTTGTGTGTAATTGTGGTTGTATTTTTAGATACATCTCTAAATATTATGTAGGACAGTGACTATGTTAGTAACTACGGCTTTTGGTGAATTATATTAATTTTGGTTATATTTCTTGTTCAACTCGTTCCTTTGTCTTCCTACCTGGCTTATATTTATTATTATGTTATAAGGGCGGTGGATTGGCAGTATCAGTAGAGGGTCGGACGCCATGCTTTGACGTATAGAGTTACGGCCCTTGCCATTCTGATTTCAAATCCCGCCGAAGTTAACTTTGCCTTTCATCCTTACGGGGTCGATAAAATAAAGTACCAGTAATGAACTGGGTAATTGCTGGCCTTGTGCCAAAAGTAGAAATATTATTATGTTATCTTGTACATTTAACCATTTGTGAAAATAGTGAAGTGGTATTTGCAGCAGCTCTTGTTGCATACATTTCAGGTTGAGCGAAAACGTAGACAATTTTTCGCTAACTCAGTTTGTATATATATATAGTTATATATATATATATATATGTGTCTGTGTGCGTGTGTGTTTGCATATATGTATATATAGATATATAATATATACATATATACATACATATATGCATATACATATGTATATATATTTGTATATATGCATATATACAAATATATATACATATGTACATATACATATATACACATATATACATATATATCATATATATACATATATATATATATATTTATATATGTATATATATATATATATATATATATATAAACACATAAACACACACACACACATATATATATATATATATATATATATATATATATATATATAAGTTACAGTGGAGTTATAATACTTATTTGTATGTTGTTATACTCATTTATCTTTTATTTTTGTTTTGTGATAATAGTATTTACCATTAAATATCAAAATTTTTGCTATATTGAAATGAAAGTAGAATTTTAATAAATGCAATAACATTGGAAGATCTTTTTATTTTTAAATCTATGCAACATCAGTGCTATTATGAATCATCTCCAAATAAAAACAAATTATGCATGAAACAAAAGAATTTTTTTCTTTTGATATAATTATAGAAATTGTAAAAGTGTGTTTCAAAATGAATCTGGTGTTTTATGTTTTTTTATAGTTTAGTTTTCTATTTGTTCTATACTTTACAATGTTTCCTATGTGAAGGAGAAACTTGTAACTTATTGATGTATTGGAATTTTAACTTTTATTTATAATCTTTTATATTGATGCACATTTATAAGATAGCTGTGCTTAGTTAAGTGAAATTGACTCCATTGGAAACGAAGCTAAATATTGTTGTGTGGAGAGAGTGTATTTCATTTTCAAATTTCCTGGTAGTCATTGAATATCTAAGAACTTTTGAAGGTTGGAAACCTTTAGTATGCCAAGAGTGTGATGCAAAATTCCTTACATTTTGTAATTAAGATATCCGAAATAACCCCCCTTTCTCCCATGCCTATTTGTAATTCAGGCAATACTACATTCAGATTGTGAAGGTGCATGGCATTAGGCTTGCAATCGAAAGGTTGTGAGTTCAATTCTCGGACCGGGTGATGTGTTTCAAGACACTTTATTTCACGTTGCTCCAGTGTACTCAGGTGTAGAAATGAGATGATAGGACTGGGGTCCCTATCATTAAATCACCCAAGACACCACCAACGAGATGTACCTTGGAGGAGGCCAGCTAAACCTCATAGGTGTGAGCTGGTTGCTTTGACAATACAATGAACCTATTGTTCTAATAGTGTCATTGGTAGCTATAATAGTAGTGTATGAACTTATTGTTGTAATAGTGTCATTGGTAGCTATAATAGTAGTGTATGAACCTATTGTTGCAATAGTGTCATTGGTAGCTATAATAGTAGTGTATGAACTTATTGTTGTAATAGTGTCACTGGTAGCTATAATAGTATTGTTTGCAGTTTCAACGTTTGTCTCAGTGTCGACGGCCGTGGCAATTTTGCAGGCTGACTTGCTAGTGTTTGTGGTGTTGGTGTTGGTGGTGTTGGTGGTGTTGGTGTTGGTGTTAGTGGTAGTGGTGTTGGTGGTGATTTCGCTTTTGATATTGTTACTGTTGTTGATGGTTTTAGTGCTATTTTTTGTTAGTGTGTTCTTCTAGCTGTTTGCTAAGTGTAAAGTGTTGCTGCTGTTATTTTGTTTAGAAGTGTGTGTTCAGAATTACAATTATCATTGAGAAATGCTATTTAATTGTTCTCTTCACCGAGTGAGCAATTGTAGCTGGTCAACACCGTAGATCCAATGGGAACATCATTTTGGTCTCCATTTCTTTGGCTAAACACAGATGTTCCCTCTAGGCACCGAAGGTCGCACTCTTTGCACAACTGAGTCGGAGAAACAATATTTTAACAATATACCTCTTAAAAACAAAAGAGAAACAAAGAAACGTACAAAATTGTCCATGAATATTCAGAGATGATATATTAACAATTTCCAGTGGGGGTCAATATTCTACACCAAACATATACAGTACTGTCATAGGAGTGCAAATAGTCTGTTACTTCACATCAGATGAAGATGTTTATGTTTGCATAAATATTCTCAAGCTTTCATTTCAATCTAATAATTATTTCTACTTTTGGAACAAGGCCAGCAATTAACCAGTGTATCACTGGTACTTTATTTTATCGACCCCGTAAGGATGAAAGGCAAAGTTAACCTCGGCGGGATTTGAACTCAGACCATAAAGGGTCGTAGCTCTGTGCTGCAAAGCATGGCCTTCGACCATCTACCGATACTGCCAATATACCAATTTCAATCTAATAATAAATGTTAATGAAATGTAAAGCTTATCTATTTGTGTAAACAAAGCATTCCTAAACAAGTTTACTTAATATATACTCTAGGGTCTCAAATGATCGACCCCCCCCCCCCCCCCAATCGCTTATTAGTTTTTCAATTTTTTTCAAATCAAACCGCTCTTATTCCATCACAACCACCACCACTCTTTTACTAATCTATCTCCGGCGAAATTTTATTTTAGGTTGTAGCATTCCTGCGACAATTAATTTTCATTATACATTAAAAAAACATTAGACATGATTAAAAACTTACTTTACTAGAAATCCTATAACTTATGAAATAGATAGGAGGGCTTGGGGGTTTCAATATGAAAACTAAATGACTAATTCTGGTTTTTAAAGAAAGATTACCTAGAAAAATTACCGATTTTCCACCACCTCGACTTATACCACCACCTCCACTTATACCACCACCTCCACTTATTCCATCACCCCCACTTATACCACCACCCCCACTTATACCACCACCTCCACTTATACCAACACCCTCACTTATATGCCCAAGTGTGTGTGTTGTTACTATTATATGGCAGATAAGATATGGAATATTAATAGTTGTCTGTTGTAATAATTGTTTCTACTTTGGGAACAAGGCCAGCAATAACCCAGTGTATTACTGGTACTTTATTTTATCGACCCCGTAAGGATGAAAGGCAAAGTTGACCCCGGCGGGATTCGAACTCAGAATGGCAAGGGCCGTAACTCTATGCGTCAAAGCATGGCGTCCGACCCTCTACTGTTACTACCAGTCGACCTGTAATAATACATTAAGGCCTCAACAAAATATACTCTGGCAACAGTATATTAAATGTGCTAATACAGATATATCTTCTCCAAATTTATCTCTCTTTAATAAATATGCAAAATGCTTCGAGCAAAAGAATGTACGGAAAAAAAGGCGTAGAAAAGTAGTTCCTGTTAATATATAAATATTTAATATAGTTTACAACTGGCACTAGATTTCTCTGTGGATTGTATATATTTAAATATTGGTGAAGATATTCACACTTAACTAAACTAAATTATCAAACAAGATTTAATCTTCCATCATGAGTCAGACACTTTCGTTTTATCTCTCTGAACAATATATACACATACACACACATTCACAGACACACACACACATACACACACAGACACACACACACATACACACACACACTCACACATACACAAACACATACACACGCACACATATATCTGTGTGTGTGTGTGTGTGGCATATATTAACATATGTATATGTTTCCATGCTTCAGAGTATATATATATATATGAATGTATGTATATATATATATATGTGTGTGTGTGTGTGTGTTTGGTCTTTGCATGGAACAAATCTTAAAAACCTGTTCAACATTCTATTGTTCTCAAAATATGTCAGGTCAAAGACTTTGAAATTGTATATAAATAATTGTAAACATACCTGTACATAATAAAGTATATGTATATACATGTGAGTACGTATATATACATGTGTGTATGTATATATATATATACATGTGTGTATGTATATATATATATATACATGTGTGTATGTAGATATATATAAATGTGTGTATGTATATATATATACATGTATGTATATATATATATATACATGTGTGTATGTGCGTTCTTATCTACATATGCTCGTGTGTATCTGTTTATTTGTACGTGTCAGCTAATCTTACTTTATCAAATGCATGCACATATGTATATGTACTCACACGTACACACAAATACACACACACACACACATATATATATATATATATATATATATATATATATATATGTATATGTGTGTATATATATATATATATATATATATATATATATATATATATATATATATATATATATATATATATATATATATATGTATATATATATATATATATATATATTTCAGGGACTTGACTCCTTCTTCCTCCCGTTTGACCTGTGCGAAATTCTTTCCTTACTCACATTTCGACCAGGTTTGATGGTCTTTATTTTCTCTCGTCCGCGATTTCACAGAACATATGTTCATCGATTTCAGGGACTTGACTCCTTCTTCCTCACTTTTCGTTGCAATACCATCTTTGTTTGTTTACTGTCTCGCTCGTTCCCCCTATTTACGTGTCCCAACGACTTTCTTTAGCCGTTGCTCGCACCAACCAGAGGTATATGGTCTTTAAAGCGATGAAATACCAATGAAGGCTGGAAGATCACTGATGAAGGACTAATTTTATTCATATATATATATATATATATATATATATATATATATATATATAGAAAGATTTGAATGGATACAGTTTAGTTGAAAGGAATTTATTGACACGTGTTTCTATAACAGTTACATAACCTGAAAACAGCTGCTATCTACAAAGTATTAGTTATGCAGACATTCAATATTTCAATGTTATTATTTACTGTCATTTCATCAGAATAATATTACTGAGGACCTGTTTGGTTTTTATAGAGAATATTAGGAGGGAGGGGTGAAGTTGTTAGAAGAATAGTTGAGGGAGTGGTTTTTTGATAGCAGTGAGAATTTTTGGTGGCAGTGAGTAATTAGATTCCCATCTGTTGTTTTTATAGAATATATTATTGGTTATTTTTCTAAATCTATAGAAGGATTAGAGATAGTAAAGATATGCGTGGTTGGTTTTGTGTTTGCACTTAATTAACATTCAGACTTAAATTTTTCTTTCAAGTGTACGTATCCTTTCACCCACGCATTCACACACAAACATATTTGCACACCTCTACAAAATACATATACTCACATTCACATAGTAACATGTTCATACTTACATACATATACACATGCATACATATATATATACACACATGTATTCATGTACATACATACGCGTTCATGTGTATACATTTTTATACTCAACTTATCTTTATATACACACGTATAGACACACACATATATACATACATACTCTAGTCTATGTGTATATATATACATATACATATATATCTATATATATATATATATATATATATATATATATATATATATATATATATAAGCACTTTAATACATGAATACACTTACATCTAACTATACACATCAAACATATATATATATTTACTTATTTATATACATTTTCACATATATATACATACTTATGGTCGCTTTTAGACACATTCATTATCGCATTTTTGCACCTATTCTCATCACCATATCTTTCCATTATTAGTGTGGTAATTTGAGGTTTGTAATATACATATATATGTTGAGAAGAGATTGTTTTTATATTTTTCTAACTAGATTGAGGTTTATATAGTTGGGGGGATGTCCCTCTTTCATGTAATATTCGGCTTGTAGTGGGAAAAAATGTAACAACTTTAGCAGAAAAAGCTTGGACGCTCAGGGATAGCGATCAAAAGTTTACCCTAAAATGGGAGAAATTAACTAAAACCCAAAGCTTTTCCAGGAGCCAAAATTTCTGCAAATTGTGTAATCTTGAGATTTATTACATAATCACACACAAGAAGAAATTGCTGAATAACAGAATTGAACGAACATTATTCTGCCGTCACCGAACTGAAACCCTTTTTTCCCACTACAAGCCGAATATTACATAAAAGAGGGACATCCCCCCAACTATATAAACCTCAATCTAGTTAGAAAAATATAAAAACAATCTCTTCTCAACATATATATGTATATTAATAACCTCAAATTACCACACTAATAATGGAAAGATATGCTGATGAGAATAGGTGTAAAAATGCGATAATGAATGTGTCTAAAAGCGACCATAAGTATGTATATATATGTGAAAATGTATATAAATAAGTAAATATATATATATGCTTGATGTGTATAGTTAGATGTAAGTGTATTCATGTATTAAAGTGCTTATATATATATATATATATAGATATATATGTATATATATACACATAGACTAGAGTATGTATGTATATATGTGTGTGTCTATACGTGTGTATATAAAGATAAGTTGAGTATAAAAATGTATACACATGAACGCGTATGTATGTACATGAATACATGTGTGTATATATATATGTATGCATGTGTATATGTATGAAAGTATGAACATGTTACTATGTGAATGTGAGTATATGTATTTTGTAGAGGTGTGCAAATATGTTTGTGTGATAATGCGTGGGTGAAAAGATACGTACACTTGAAAGAAAAATTTAAGTCTGAATGTTAATTAAGTGCAAACACAAAACCAACCACGCATATCTTTACTATCTCTAATCCTTCTATAGATTTAGAAAAATAACCAATAATATATTCTATAAAAACAACAGATGGGAATCTAATTACTCACTGCCACCAAAAATTCTCACTGCTATCAAAAAACCACTCCCTCAACTATTCTTCTAACAACTTCACCCCTCCCTCCTAATATTCTCTATAAAAACCAAACAGGTCCTCAGTAATATTATTCTGATGAAATGACAGTAAATAATTACATTGAAATATTGAATGTCTGCATAACTAATACTTTGTAGATAGCAGCTGTTTTCAGGTTATGTAACTGTTATAGAAACACGTGTCAATAAATTCCTTTCAACTAAACTGTATCCATTCAAATCTTTCTATTTTTCTCCGGATTACTTTTGGAACTACAACTGGAACCGTCGAGCAAACTCTACGTGAGCTGTCAATCTACTGTGTGTAATATTTATATTACAACACAACGGAAAATACTGTGTATATATATATATATATATATATATATATATATATATATATATATATATATATATATATATATATATATTTACACATACACCAATTAAACAAAGTCACAGGTATATATGTGTTTTGGCAACTTTTCACGATGTGGCTCAATGGAGAATTAATAAATTAAATAATCAGAGCAAAATACTATAGAGTAAAGCATGTCCAGAGAATTATTTGATAATATATATACATCATCTCTACTCCGAATCAGCATAATTAACCACACAAAAAATCAATTAGACCAGGCTATAAGAATAAAAGGCATCTATGAAGAAACAGTAAATAAATACGCTATTGCGGCGTCTTCGCGTGCAACCGCTATAGAATATTTACCCAACATTTCAACAGCACGTGGAAATTAATTAAATATACGGTCAACCATACATAATTATGTAAAAATTTATGTTAGAAATGCTTATATACATACCAGGATTAAATCACTAAATTCCAGTTGAGATGGTGTATATATATTATCAAATAATTCTCTGGACATGCTTTACTCTATAATATATATATATATATATATATATATATATATATATATATATATATATATATATATATGTATGTATGTATGTATATATATATATATATATATATATATATATATATATATATATATATATATATATATATATATATATATATATATATATGTATGTATGTATATATATATATATACATATATATATATATTTTTTTTTTTTTTTTTTTTTCGTAAGTACTCTAACCCTTTTCAATCTAAACTATCTAATGACATTTCAATATTCAAATCTTCTAAAAATAAGTTCATTTTCTCCGACAAAACTAAAAACCTATACGAAGTTAATAATAATTTACACGACCAACTATTAATAGATAATATCACCTCTAAATACCAAATAGCTAATATAAACACGTATCATAATATAAACAAGGAAGCTAAAGAATTAGCTGTTTCTTTAAAAATAGATAATAGGACAGAAAAACTTGCTAAACGTAACGCATATACCACCCTTAAAGATCACAAACCTGACTTTATTAATCGTCCTAGTTGTAGATTAATCAACCCTGCTAAGACTGATATCGGTCTTGCCAGCAAAAAAAATTTAAATAATATAAACACATACATTAGAAATAAGTCTAAATTACTTCAATGGATAAATAGCTCTTCCGTAGTACATTGGTTTAATAAAATTAAAGATAAAAATAGTTCTAGATTCACCCAATTTGACATTGTAGATTTCTACCCATCTATCACTCAGACTCTTTTAGCGAAAGCTTTAAATTTCGCTAGAAAGTTTACCAATATCTCTGATATTGAAGAGAATGTCATCTTGCACGCTAGAAACACTCTACTCTTTACTGATAATGACACTTGGGTAAAAATATCTAACCCAGAGAGCCCATTCGATGTCTCAATGGGCTCTTTTGATAGTGCTGATGTTTGTGATTTAGTCGGCCTATTCCTCCTACACAGACTTAAAGAAAAATTCCCTAACCATATTTTTGGGCTTTATCGCGACGATGGTCTAATACTTTCCCATACCACCATAGGCCATAACTTAGATAGATTAAGGAAAGACTTAATAAAAACCTTTGCTAGTTTTAATCTTAAAATTACTATTGTTACTAACCTTTCTAATGTTAATTTCCTAGATATAAACCTAGATTTGCCTACTGCTTCTTATAAACCATACCATAAACCTAATGAAAATTTAAAATATATAAATAAAGGCTCTTGCCATCCTCCTATAGTTTTTAAAAACCTTATCCCTAATATTAGCCGTAGGATCTCCACCCTCTCTTCCTCAGAAGATATTTTCAATAAGGCAACCCCCTACTATAATAAAGACCTCCAAAACAGCGGATTTAGCGAACCGATTAAATACATACCTAACTATACTAACTCTTTTAAACATAAAAATAGGAAAAGAAAAATAATCTGGTTCACACCCCCCTACTCTCTAGCAGTTAAAACTAATGTAGGCAAAAAATTCCTAGAGCTCTTAGATAAACATTTCCCTAGAACATATAGATACTATAAGATCTTTAATAGAAACTGTGTCAAAATTATCTACTCCTGCGGTCCCCCTATTAAATCTTATATTATCAACAAAAAATCACCTAGAGAACATCAAAATTGCTCCTGTAGAGTCAAAAGTGAATGCCCATTACAAGGTAAATGCAACACCAAAGCCATTGTATATGCGGCTAAAGTGACAACCATCAGCAACAACCAACCAGCCACCAGTGAACGATATGTGGGTATGACACAAGACAAGTTCAAAATGCGTTATTACTCACATGTCGCATCCTTTCGACATCCAGAAAAAAGATTCACAACAGCTCTGGCTAGCAGAATATGGGATTTGAAAGACCAAGGTATCCGATATAAATTGGATTGGTGAATTTTGAACCAATCTAAAGAATATGCAAGAGGAACAAGAAAATGCACACTCTGCATAAATGAAAAATATTGACCTCGATGTCACGTGACTGATTCTTTTGAATTTGCCACCGACGCAGTAGGCAGTGATTTTTTCAATGGCTTGGAATTTAGTCCACGCTTTGCTTTTTTCCATCCACTGAATTATTTTTGTATAAGTTCCCTGTGTCCACGTATTGCCTGGAAACTTAGCTGAAAATAGACTTCCCTGATGACGAAAGGCTTCTCCGTACGTTTCTTCGGAAACTATGTTTATTCCCTTTCAGAAACTAATTAGTTGGAGTGAAATTTTAGTAAGTAAGTTAATTTTATAATTTTCTTATTTTACGTCTCTCATATTATTGTTCTGCATCCCCATGCATTGAACCACAAAGTTACTAAGACAAAACCTATATATTTGCTAGCATAAGTATGCATCTGTGTATATATATGTTACTAGATATACTAATTCTTTATATATATATATATATATATATATATATATATAAATATATATATATATATATATATATATATATATATACATATATATATATATATATATATATATATATATATATATATATATATATATATACATATATATATATATATATATATATATATATATATATATATATATATATATATACATATATATATATACATATATATATATATACATATATACATGGACACACTAGAAGAGGAAGACCAAGGTTAACGTATGTTGATGCCCTAAGGACAGACACTGGTCTGTTGGAGACGCAGGACATGGCAGCGATAATGAGGGACAGAGACCGCTGGAGAGAACTCGTCCATGGATCTCGGGAATTTTACCCGCCTTAGATAGATATATGTATATGTATATATATATATATATATATATATATATATATATATATATATATATATATATATACATATAGGAGTGTGTGTGTGTCGCAGTGAATATATATATATATTGAGTTCTGGGTGGCATTGTGTGTGTGTGTGTGTACGTAAGAGTGCGAGTGTGTTTCCATGTGTATGTTTCTGTTTGTGTGTGTGCGTGTGTGACTATGTATGTGTGTGTCTGTGTGTGTATCTGAGGAAATGTTTCTGTGGAGTTGTGTTTATGTGTATGTTAATTTGTTTCGCGATATATATGTATGTGGGTTTACGAGTACCAATGTATGAATGTGAGATCCGCCCTAAATGTGTGTGAGCCGAACTATGTATGTATTTGGTAAAAAATATATATAAAGGTAGTTCAAACTTAGGGTAAACATATTTGTGTCGTATTAACAAAGTTATGTTGTTGTTCTTTATGCGGATGCGGCATGATTGAATGGCTCAGAAGTTGGTAAATAATCTCTATATTAATACGCTAATACCTACTACGCCCGTCCGTGTGTCACTCTTTCAGTAATACAATGGAAGGGGGGTGGTAAAAAATCTACAACAATCTACGGCGAAAGAAAATCAAAGAGAGTTGCAACGTTTGGAAAGGAGAGAGAGAGGGGGTTATAATATAGAGAAAGGGGCGGGTTATTATATATATAGAGAGAGAGAGATGGCGTTATAATACAGAGAATGGGGTGGGTTTTTATATATATATATATAGAGGGAGAGGGCGTTATAATATAGAGAAAGGGGTGGGTTATTATATATATATAGAGAGAGGGGGAGTTATAATATAGAGAAAGGGTGGGTTATTATATATACAGAGAGAGGGGGTTACAATATATATAGAGAGAGTGGGGTGGACTATACTATAGAGAGAGAGTGGGTTATACTATATATATAGAGAGAGGGGGTTATAATATAGAGAAAGGGGTGGTTTATTATATATATATAGAGAGAGAGAGAGGGCGTTATAATATAGAGAAAGGGATGGGTTATCATATATATATATATAAAGAGAGAGAGGGCGTTATAATATAGAGAAAATCGTGGGTTATTATATATATATATAGAGAGAGAGGGCATTATTATATAGAGAAAGGAGCGGGTTATTATATATATAGAGAGAGAGAGATAGAGAGTGGGCGTTAAAATATAGAGAAAGGGGTGGGTTATTATATATATATATATATATATAAAGAGAGAGAGGGCGTTATAATATAGAGAAAGGAGTGGGTTATTATATATATATAGAGAGAGAGGGCGTTATAATATACAGAAAATGTGGGTTATTATATATATAGAGAGAGAGGGCGTTATAATATAGAGAAAGGGGTGGGTTATTATATATATATAGAGAGAGGGCGTTATAATATAGAGAAGGGGTGGGTTATTATATATATATAGAGAGAGGGGGTTATAATATAGAGAAAGGGGTGGGTTATTATATATATAGAGAGAGGGGGTTATAATATAGAGAAAGGAGTGGGTTATTATATATATAGAGAGAGGGGGGGTTATAATATAGAGAAAGGGGTGGTTTATTATATATATATAGAGAGAGGGGGTTATAATATAGAGAAAGGGGTGGGTTATTATATATATATAGAGAGAGAGAGGGTGTTATAATATAGAGAAAGGGCTGGGTTATTATATATAGAGAGAAAGAGAGGGAGGGGGTTATAATATAGAGAAAGGGGTGGGTTATTATATATATATATAGAGAGAGAGAGAGGGCCTTATAATATAGAGAAAGGGGTGGGTTATTATATATATAGAGTGATAGAGAGGGCGTTATAATATAGAGAAAGGGGTGGGTTATTATATATATATAGAGAGAGGGGGTTATAATATATAGAAAGGGGTGGGTTATTATATATAGAGAGAGGGGGGGTTATAATATAGAGAAAGGAGTGGGTTATTATATATATAGAGAGAGTGGGTTATAATATATATAAAGAGAGAGGAGGTTATAATAGATGTAGAGAGAGGGGGTTATAATATATATAAAGAGAGGGGGTTATAATATAGAGAAAGGGGTGGGTTATTATATATATATAGAGAGAGAGGGGATTATAATATAGAGAAAGTGGTGGGTTATTATATATATAGAGAGAGGGGGTTATAATATATACATAGAGATAGGGGTGGATTATACTATAGAGAGAGAGGGGTTATACTATATATAGAGAGAGGGTTTATAATATAGAGAAAGAGGTGGGTTATTTTATATATAGAGAGAGAGGGTATGTTATAATATATATATATATATAGAGAGAGAGAGAGAGAGAGGTGGTTATACTATATTTAAAGAGAGGGGTTTATAATATAGAGAAAGGGATGGGTTATAATATATAGAGAGGGTGGTTTTAGTAGAGAAAAGGATGGGTTTATATAGAGAGAGAGGGGTGGTTCATATATTTAGAGAGATGGGATTATCCGTTATAATATAGAGAGAGGGGATTATCCGTTTTCACGGGTCCAGCTAGTTATTATAATTGTGTATCTCACAATGTGTGCTCTCGTTTGTTTGAGTGTGTGTGTGTATGTATGTTAGTTTCTCAGTAGTATGTGTACAGGCAGATAAGTGTGTTAGTGTGGGTGCCGTATTTTCGTGTATATGTGTATATGTTTGATATATTTTTGCGTGCATGAGCGAATGATATTGTGTGTATATGTGAGGGATACGTGATTGCGTGTTGTTAATATTTATGAGGTTGTGTGTGTAGTTTCATATAGTGCGAAGATGTGTGGGTGTGTGTATGGGAGACTCTGTGTGCAGGTGACACCCGGCCTTGTGTACTTGTCATATGTTCTTGTTGAGTCCATATGAATGTTGCATTAGTGTCGAATACGGGAACGATTAGTGCAAAGGAAACCAAGAAACAAAACAGAAATCTACTTAATCGTAGTTCCTATGTTCAGCTGTCGTAATTCCGGCATTCATCCAACAATGTTACCAGGGTTAAAAACTAATTTGGATAGATTGGGAGTTATACAAAACGGATGTTTAGATAAACTAGAACACAAGACGTAACTGAACGATACAGAATAACAGTGACAACAAATATGTGGCACTAATAGGTATTATATGAATAAATATATAGAAGGGTATATTTGAAATGAATAAGATGATACGGAACACGCTGTTTTCACATTAATGCTAAAAAGGAAATTGTCAAAATTGTCAGTTTCATATCTAGAGGAACGAACTGGAGTTGAAGGATGGATGACTTCTAGGAAAACATAGTTTAAAAAGTTATAGAAAAAGAAGTTAGGAAAGATGGAAGTGAAAGCGGGGATCTTAGAGGGCAATCAGAGAGATGGACAAACTAGAAAGGGAACAGAGAAAGAGCGATAGAATCTTTCGTCTCTTTCAACTCTGACAACAATAATATAATCTAGGGGTCTCTGGTAAATATAGAGTATTGTTGAGGGATGTCAATACATGAAATGAAATCCAATGATTATTATTCTATTCTGAACGTTTTAGCCAGACCCAAGCTACCGTATTTAGCTTTTATTCATTTATTGTCTCTTTCAAAGCATGTGTGAAATGCTTCGGAGTAAAACCCAAATCAGTATTCAATGTTTCTTTATTATCATACCTTCCTTCCGGGGTCTACGTCTAAGTCATTCGGTGTTTACTTTATTGCTCCGAGTCCGACAGGAAATATTTAAACCTCCAACCACCACTAACCCCTTACAAACTTCATGTGTGATGTAAGACGGCATTCCAACTCAGAGAAATACTGCTCCAGCATCTTGAACGATGATGCTTCAAAAGTTACCAACACACACTTTTCTCTGGCCTTCAGATATTTCGACTTTAATCTCGTGCATCCACACACTTCCCATTCACACGTCTCTCCACATACTTCCCATTCACACGTCTCTCCACACACTTCCCATTCACACGTCTCTCCACACACTTCCCATTCACACGTCTCTCCACACACTTCCCATTCACACGTCTCTCCACACACTTCCCATTCACACGTCTCTCCACACACTTCCCATTCCCACGTCTCTCCACACACTTCCCATTCACACGTCTCTCCACACACTTCCCATTCACACGTCTCTCCACACACTTCCCATTCACACATCTCTCCACACACTTCCCATTCACACGTCTCTCCACACACTTCCCATTCACACGTCTCTCCACAAACTTCCCATTCACACGTCTCTCCACACACTTCCCATTCACACATCTCTCCACACACTTCCCATTCACACGTCTCTCCACACACTTCCCATTCACACGTCTCTCCACAAACTTCCCATTCACACGTCTCTCCACTTTTCACTCATATTTCCGCCTCCCACCCAAGCCTCACACTTATTAATGCACTCAATATTCCCATTTTTTCTGAAACGGTAAACCTGTTTGAGGAAAACATTACTTGTGTAAATGCCAGTGAAGTACAAAGATGCAGCCGCTTCCACCTGACAACCAACCCATTAAAAAAGCTATTGGTCATCTACGTCCTCAAACATTCCCTGATGAAGTTTGGAGTTTGGAAAAGTTTCTATGCCGTAACGGTTTGTCGTTTAATGTTCACAATCGATACACATTTAAAGGTGTCGGACAAAATCGATATCTAATATTTACAATATCAAACACAAAGAACGACAAAAGAACACATTGGTGATTCAAGACAGCTGCACAATTTCGTTTCCTAGGTGAAATCATCTATCTTCATGTACAAAAGCTGATTTTATTTTTAATAAGCTAATAATTTTAACGAATTAGATAAAAACAACATAGTCATATGTCATCACAAAGATAATTACTATATTCGCCATGGTTCCAACATGAACACCCTTCTCTACATGTCAGGTTTCTATCACGTAAACCACACTATCAATCAACTCGAATTGTTAACAACAAAACGAATACACAGATATAGAGATGCACACAAAGCCACAGCCATTCGCATGACAAGGGTCGCTTCCTTTAAAAAATAGGAATAACATTTGTTTAACGGGTTATAATCTTTCCACGCACGACTTCAAGACGAGATCTCGTTCAGACATTAATTCAGCGATTGATGAATTATGCCTAAGTGTTGCACCCCTGTATTCTGAACTGCTGTATACCATCTGTTTGTTGGCGCTCTCTCTCTCTCTCTGTGCTTTGAAACCTAAGGTAGTGCAATACGAGTTACGTGTATGAATCGTAATAAATTATATATATATGTGTGTGTGTATACGTGTGTGTGTGTGTGTGTGTGTGTGTGTGTGTGCATATATATGTGTGTGTGTGTGTAGATGTTTACATATATATACGCGTGTGTGTGTGTGTGTATGTGTGTGTGTATAGATGTGTATATATATATATATACAATTTGCACTACATATATTTACATTTCTTCATTCTAGACTGAATTTAAAATCTAGATTTTAAGAATTCCAACTGTTTCATCGGCTGCAATTTGCAGACGGCATGGTGTTACTCAACTCAACAGAAGGTGATCGCCAACTTGCACTTGATAGGTTTGATGCCGAGAGCTGCATGGCTGAAATGAAAATCAGTGCTGCGAAAACTGAGACACTCGTCCTCTCAAGGATACCTGCGCAGTGCACTCTACGTGTTAATGGAGTTTCAGTGAAGCAGGTAGAGAAGTTCAAGTATCTCAGGACCGAGTTCACGTGTGATGGAAGGCAGGGGGGCTTAATTAAGTGCAATAATGGCAGGAACTGGTGTAGTAACGTGCCAGCCTCAGCATTCAGTATCAGAAAAAGGGAGGTAGGCGTAAAAACCAAACTCACTGTCTTCAATTTAGTCTACGTGCCAACCCTTACCAATGGTCATGAATCTTGTATAATGACCGAAACAATACGATCGCAAATACAAGCGGCCGAAATGGGATTCCTCCGAAGAGTCTTTGGAGTAACGTTAATCGATAAAGTCCGTAGCTCGGAAAACAGAGAGTCACTAGAGGTAGAGCCACTACTTCTCCAAATTATTAGATCGCAGCTCCGATACTATGGGTATATGGTTGGAATGTCTCAGCAAAGAATTACTGGACAGATTTTACGGGCAAAACCAACCGGTAGGAGACATAGGGGTAGACTCTGAGCAAGATGGTTGGATAACATCTATGAGATTGGCTGGTCACGCTTGAGGGTCCAACCGGATCAGTTGGAGACAGTTGCTTCTAACAGGACTCCGCTACAACGATTCTCCCAGGAATAAGAGGGCGAAGAAGAAGAATTGTTTCCTAAAAGTGTTGAGAGTGCAGAACATTACCTGACTACATAGATTTTCATGAGACTGAATGGTGCATTCTGATTAAGGAACTCATATAGAGAAAAATATTGACTACAAATTATTAAGTTCGGGATATTTTAGACAATTTTTAATGTTTTTTTCTTATTAGTCATCTTCCATCCGCTAAGCTTCAAAAAACCTGTCAGATAAGAACTGTTGCTCTAGATATAGTGGGGTTAATAAAGTGACAGACCATAGCCAAATAAATTCAATCAATAATGACCTAAGGTATATATAAATAAATAAATATACACAAGTACAATAACAACAACCACACATAAACATACACAAGTGAACAAAGATAGAATACAAACACACATAGACTCTGACACGAACACACACACCAAACAGAAAACACACACGCAAACGCATGCGCAAACAGAGACAAAGACAAAATTAAATAAATAAAATTAAAATAGCATAGACATAAGAATTCAACGGGAGGAAACATAATAGTACCACTGAAGATGTCACAGATGTGAGATGAAAGAACTTTTATAGACTACTTATATATATATTTATATCTGTATTTTGAACAGTTGGTCAATGAATGATAAACATTGATTGCCAGATAAATTAACTATGGAGATATAAAATATACAGAAGCGAAAACCAACTCCAACCAATCAGTGAGTGTGTTCTGTTATTATTTCTGGCTATATTATAACAATATGACCCTCCCCAAGTATAACAATATATATACATATATATATATATATATATATAAATTTTAGTAAGTTAATTTTTATAATTTTCTTATTTTACGTCATTCATATATATATATATATATATATATATTGTTATATATATGCATGTTTGTATGTGTGTGTCTAGGCTACATATATATATATATATATGTGTGTGTGTGTGTGTGTGTGTGTGTGTGTGTGTGTGTATGTGTGTGTGTGTGTGTGTGTGTGTGTGTGTGTGTGTGTGTGTGTGCGTGTGTACCTGTGCCTGTGCATGTGTACGTGTGTGTGTTCGTGTTTGTATGCTGTTAAGAGCAGATACTACTCTTTGCCTGAGAAGTTTAATAGCAGTCTGTTGTTTTCTATAATACATTAATGAAATATGGATTCAACACCGTAAATGCGTTAATGTAGTTTTTTCTTTCACATTTTTAGCACTATACAAATCGACGTGAAGCTGCAGAAACCAATGAGACAGGCACCTGTATCTAAGCTGTATCTAAGCTGTATACGTTGAAACTTTTAAGGATGTGGAAAGTAAAAAGCACTATACTTTTTAAAAGATTGTCCATATATCTACTCCGAATATGTTTAGATTTTGTTAATGGATTGGAAAGCAATGATAGATTTGAGGCTACGTGCAATTCTTGTCAAAACATTGGCTTGATATACTTTCATATAGTTTATACATCTTGAAGGATTCGTGTAAGAGTCGTGTAAGAAATTATGGAATCATCCAATTGTCTGCTCGAAAGAATGATATTGTAATTCTCCCAGTGCTACATAACAAGTATATTTCATTTCCAACTGACTCTGAAATACCAGGCAGTGGAGACTTCTGGTGTCCTCGGCCCTAGGGCTACCTCCCTACTCATCACCACAGGCGCTGAGCTGGCCAGCCGCAGGTGTGAGTCCCGCGAGTTGGAGTGGCTTTTCCAGCGCGCCTCCCTAGCCGTCCTCCGGGGAAACGCCTTCCCTAATCTGTCCGCCGGAGCTGTGGGGAGGCCACTAATATAATTGACTGACTTGTCATTTTATCAGTCAGATGTTTCTAGACCCGTTGGGTCATTACTAATAGGTCTTTTGGTTGATTGCCTCGGAAATGTAACCTAAAGCATATAACTTCAGTGAAGTCACTATAAGGAATGTTTCTACTAACTAGAAGGATAGTATTACCAATAGTTTGGAATGTAAGCAATTCGGAGATTTTGCTTCATCTGGCTGGCTTACTTTTCAATCACAAACGGTTCCTTCAATCACATTTATTGTTCTGATTTGTTTGTTTAGTTTTGGAAGATCGATAATTTCACATACATATTTCAATACAAAATAAAGTGCTGCGCAGTCCTTTAAATAATCCTTTCGATTACTTGGTTATTGCAGCCAAACGACTATCGACTCTCCATTCAGCAACACTCGGCTTCAAACCTATTAAGTGAAAGTCGAAGATCATCTTCTATCGATTTGAGTAACACCATGTTACCCAGCTGACTGACTTTACATCCGCCAGTCATGATACCACTTCCGACTCGACTGCGCATGTCAATCCTGTTTATGTAAATAATGAACGGTGCCAGTCACTTTGCCAATCTTGCCAATAAAAACGCACCTTCTATTCGATTTTCATTTCAGTTCTATTATTAGTTATTAGTTAGTTCGTCAAAGTCTTTCGTCACATGTTCTTCTCTGTGTCTTCTCTTCTTTTCGGTATTGATCCGTTTATTCCAAATGTATATATACATATATATGTGTATATATATATATATATATATATATATATATATATATATATATATATATATATATATATATATATATTATAATAAAGTCATGGATTTAATACATAGTGGTTGGTGGTGCCGAAATGAATGCTTTATGCACGAGGTATAACACACTAACTCTTCGGTTGGTAATACTTTACAAGTTTCTGAGATAATTTCTGTTTTCAGAATATTAGACAACCACATAACTATAAAGAATAACAAACGGAGACAATGAGATTAATTTAACTGAATTTACCATAACATCTACCCACATCTCATACTTAATCTTAATACTGCTTCATCATGCACGCACGGAGACCTCTAAACGTTTTAAAATTCGTAGCTCGTCGATAGTTTCCCTGGAGACATTGCTATGTAAATTGTATCAATACGAAATGTTATTCTCCCAACCTATCTATATTTTGATTTATTTAATAAATATATGTATTTTATGGTACATTTAGTTTTATCTTTTTTTTTTTGTTTCAAACTTTAATAAATAGATAAATTTTAATATCTATCTATTCCTTGTTTGTAGCCAATAGCAATAATTCGTGTAAAGATACATTGAATTACAACGACTTGTCTTTTATCATCTTTAAAAGCTATTATATAATTAGGAAAAGAAAATAAGAAAAAAAATAGTAATAATAGAAATTTCCTAATGTACGCGTTTATATTTTGGCCCAAAGCTACATTGTAAATATCCCATGTCTTCATAATTCCATTGCTTCTAATAAATTCTTGCATATAGACTTTGAATTTAGAAATAATCCACTATTTAACATTTGATATTTTTCTGCAATAATGAACGAGACTAAGCTGGTCCACTCATAACATCGCTTCTTGTATTATTGCACTTTGAGCTTAGCTGTTCTCGTTCGGGGATCCAGCCGGATCAGTTGGAGACGGTTGCTTCTGACAGGACCCACTGGAAGGAGTGTTTGAGGACTCTACTCCCACGACCCTCTCAAGAAGAAGAAGAAGAAGAAGAAGAAGAAGAAGAAGAAGAAGAAGAAGAAGAAGAAGAAGAAGAAGAAGAAGAAGAAGAAGAAGATATATTTACTAATCAGGGTTGCGTATGCAACACCCCGATCAATGAATAATGATGCCATTCGACATAAGCACTCAACGTCATGTGTGTTCATAGATAATCGAAACAGAATTGGAATTCAAGTGTTCGCTCCAACATATAAATATGTAAATTTTGTATATCGGATAATACACGATATGTTTACGAATAAACATTTGAAAGCCTTTAGTTATGTGTGTGCCAGCAGGTGGGGTGCATTACCTTGGAAACGGCCAGATAAGCCAGAAATAGCTGTCGGTTATCCCCCTTGCTTCTTCTGAACCTTGCTAGGTGGCGCTCTTCCAGCACCTTTTAAAATCGAAACAGATTTTACTTAAGACATTAAAAAATAGAGAAAATAGCGGATCCCTAGACAACATGAATCCCTTGAATCAGCATTAGGACATTTCTGTTAGTCATAATAAGCGAATTCAAATTCTGTGGTTTCAAAGTAGTATGTAACAGATAGTTAATCGCCTAAGGTATTTACACCAGCAATGTATTTAGTTCTGCAATCTATTGAATTGTAATGAATATACAAAATTTATTGAAAGAAAATACCTCAATTATTATGTAGTTGTTTAAATGAAGTTAGATTTTATCTCTACAGAACAAGACTTTATAATAAATATATATTTAAAACAAACACATGGAGGAGGTGGTTACTAACCTTGCAACTCTCAAGAATAAAATATTATTTAAAACTAAAAGACGGCAATACATTTCAAAATGGCTTCTTCTTTTATATGATATCGTGAGCTATTTCTGTTTAAATGTATAATTAATGTCTGAGTCACCGATTGCTCAATAATTAAAACTTCTCCTGACGTTTCATAAAGTAAAAGAAAAACAATTATGGCAATAAATTCTAGATGCTTGCGTTTCTATTGATATAAACAGCTATTTCGTTTGGTCTTGATCACAAGTGCTGCCATTTTATACAATAACCGCAATTACTACACTATATTTCTACCATATATTCATTTATCAAATACTATAAACGCATCTACAGTATAGACACTATTCTAGTGTCACAGTTACAATGTTTTTGTGATACAATTACTCTCCCTAATGAAGATTTAACGAATTCTTCATTGACATATGAGTTTGGTCAGCAATTCATTATAGCGTCTATAAATGTACGGTCTAGTATATGTTCGCGTGAGCATGCGTGCGTATATATATATAAAAATATATATATATATATATATATATATATATATATATATATATATATATATATATATATATATATATATATACACACATACATACATACATACATACATACATACATACATACATACATACATACATACATACATACATACATACATACATATGTATATATATAGAGAGAGAGAAAGAGAGTGAAATATATTATAGCACATACATTCGTATGTGAATGTTAACTGTTATGTATCCATATATACGTGTACGTAAGTATATATACATATATATAGAGAGAGAGAAGGGGGAGAATATATATACACACAAGCAAAGTGAAGTTGGAGAGGGAATCGGAAAGTTCGCTGGTGGTGTGGAAAATAGCTAGAAATAGCCATAACACTACTTAAGAATATCGCTGTTCTGCTCATTATCCAGCTCAGTAATTTTTCAAAATTATTCACGCCGTTGTGTTTTAGATATGGCGGTGAGATACTTGGCATAAATGTAGACTTAAATATAAATAATAGATGTGAAAGGTACTTAAGTGGTCTTCAACTTTACCATAGTTGCTATTAATTTCATCAATTCTACAATTTATATATTTACTTTAGACAACTCCAAGTATTTTCCTTATAGAAATGTTTCATTAAATTTTTATGTTTTCTATATACTTTGCCGTTCTTTTTGTTGACGTCCATATTGAGTTAGGTTGCGGGGCGGGGGGGGGGGACTAATTTGTAGGATAATGTTAAATTACTGAGGAAAGATTTGAATATACTTGTTAAAACCTGTTGAAATGATACCATGATAGTGTTGTTGTTGTTGGTGGTGGTGGTGGTGGTGGTGGTCGTGGCAGTGGTGGTGGTGTTGGTGGTGGCGGTGGTGGTGGTAGTGGTAGTGGTGGTGGTGGTGGTGGTGGTTGTGGTTGTGATGGTAGTGGTGAGGAGGAGGAGGTTGGTGGTGGTGGTGGTGGAGGTGGTGGTGGGGTGGGTGGGTATAGTGGTGGTGGTGGTGGTGGTGGAGGTGGTGGTGGTGGAGGTGGTGGTGGTGGTGGAGGTGGTGGTGTGGTGTGGTGTGGTATAGTGGTGGTGGTGGTGATATCCTCCCATAATTGTTCGTCTCTTATGTTTGCTGTTCTTGTTAGATCTGTTCATGGTAATTTCTTTTCTCCTTCTGCCCATATTCTTCTCCAGAACTCTTCCCTTTCTTTTACTTTGGGGGATACATAACTTTTATTTTGTTTCTATTAAGTTCCTGGTAGAGTCGTTTTGGGTTGGAGTGAAATAACTGATTTTGTTGAAACAATTTTGGCGCTTATCATATCTCTGGATTATTTGTACCGTCGCCAGTATTTGTTGTTTAAGGTTTTCCTTGGTGTTTTATTTTTTTGTGTTTTTTTTATTTTTCCCTGTTCTTAGTTTTATTGTTGTTTTTTTCTTATTTCATTTAAGATTGTGACGTCTTTTCTTTTATCTTATATTTTTTTTATCTTTGATTTCCATGTTTGTGTGGTTTTTGTTTTTCTGGCTTCTATAGCTCTATGAGGGTATCCACTTTCTTTTCTAACCAACAGTGGCTCTCTCCCCCTCTCTCTCTCTCTCTCTCTCTCTCTCTCTCTCTCTCTCTCTCTCTCTCTCTCTCTCTCTCTCTCTCTCTCTCTCTCTCTCTCTCTCTCTCCACTGATCCTACATAGTGAGCTAGCCTCCTCCTTATCAATATGGTAGCTCATCCATTTCGTTCTGAGGGCTTGCTCTTGTGCAGCCATTAGCATTCCTTCTGTAGCTTTTTTCAGTTCTCTTCTTTTTAACCAGTTCCATGTCTGTGGATCTCTGAATTCCATTTTCTTAAAGAAGGTGCTATGAAGCGATTTTTCATGAAGGTTGTTCTTCCTCTTTGGTGTTATGTCCTCCTTGTAGATCTCCTGGTCTATTGTCTTGTCCTTTAGTACAATTTTGAGCATTGGCTTCCTACTTTCAGACACATATTTATGCAGACTGCTTTTCTCCATCTGAACACAGTCCTCTATGCTTAAAAGACCTCTTCCACCTTCAGATCTCTTTAAGTAGAGTCTATCAACATCACTCCTCTTGTGGAACATGTTGTAGGTAATCATTAGCTTCCTAGTTTTTCTATCCATTTCTTTTTGTTCAGTAACATTCCATTTCAGAATTCCCGCACTGTACCTAATAATAGACACAGCTCGGGAATTTACTGCAATTATGACATTCCTACTATTTAGATGTGATTTTAGTATGTTTTTTACTCTCTTTATGCAATCAGATCTTATCAATTCCTTCATTTTATTGTTCTTGATGTCATCTGCCTTGAGTGTCAATTTTCTTTTATCATCTCATCTGTTGGTACCTGGATTCCGTTGCTTCTCTTCAATTTACCTCTCTTCATCACTAGGACTCCACACTTATTAACACCAAATTCCATACATATATCATTTCTGAAAATATGAACAGTGTAAACAAGTACATTCAAATCTTCCTCGCTTTTCTCAAAGAGTTTTATATCGTCAATGAGGTGGTTGATGGTAAGCTCTCCTGTTCCCAGTTTGTATCCTGATTTCACTTTTCGCAATGTGAGGGACAAGGTTATGAGGGTAAAGACAAACAACAAAGGGGACAAACTATCTCCTTGGAAGATGCCTCTCATGATCTTCACTCCTCCCAAGGATTCTCCACCAGATGTTAGCTCTGTTTCCCAGGACTTCATACTTTTACTTAATACCTGTCCAGCAATCTTCCCAAAGTGCTATATATTCCTATTTCTTTTATTCGCATCTCACTTAAGTAATCGCACCTATTCCTAACTGAATAAAACTTGAAGCATTAAATCTCCTGCCAAGAAACACAATAAGGAAGTCTCTACCTGGTTTGAACTCATAATTCAAAAGATTGCTATCTACTTTATAATCCATTCACTAGTTTTTGTTCTACATATCTTCTAAGCTTTTTGTTATAGAGAGATCCTCCTCAATCAAGGAGAGTGTAGCAGCACTTATATATTCCCAGACATGTTCAGTAAATTTACTGAAAAAATCGATGAACTGAAGAATCAGTAATTATATTCTACCTTGGGATATAATCGATAAATTAAACTAAAACTAATGAATCAACCATAAATTAAATTAGAAAAGGAAACAATGACATTGTCACCCATACAGACCAGATTAATGATTTCTTCCACAGACATTGGGTATTGGGAATAATGTCAGTGTATATAGTCGATTGAATTAGCAACAGCATGTTCCTCATATAATTATATAATTATTGCACTGATGCTGAATTAAAGACAATATTAAACCATGTGATATTCCACCTAGATATGGTAAGACAATCTAATAATAAATCTAAATAATGAATTTAAAAACTATATAAAAAAACTTATTTAATATCTGTTTAAAAGTATTGCCGCCTACCAGAAAGACTTCCGTTATGTATTGTATAATATTGACAACAAAAAAAATCAAATTTAGAGACAACAGGAAGGATAAGGTCGATGGGTTGCAGTTCAACTTGAAGAATGCGGAAGTGCATATAACAATGGATTTCTTTGAGTTCAACTGCCTCTGAAAAATCATAGAGCATCAGCCACCACAGTAATGAACGATGGTCTCTATAGCCATATACACGTCTCCCAGAGAACTTTCTTAATGTTATCGGTGCAACATTTTTATTTATCTAAAGCTAATATGCAAGTTTCCATTCATGTTTCTATTCTTACAACAGCGAACACTAATTGCCATGTTCAGCATAAAATATTCAACGTAAATATATATTGTTTCCATGTTCTCTCTGAAGATTGTTCCTGGAAGTCATAAGACCGAAACGCAACGAAATGGGCTCAAAATTCACCCATACATTTGGTTGTTCTCGTGTTTATGGTGATAAACTGTCTACTATTATTGATGTTGAAATCAAACTATTCTTATATTGACGTGCAAACGACACGATATCTTCTCTATTTCCTTCGTAATAACTGATTCCAGTCTTATTTTCTTCACGTTTTGCTGACTGGGAGAGTTGTTTCAGTATTAATATTCTTTGATTGTTTTAAAAGATCATCTAATGAGGCTGACTAAAAGAAGTTTTGCTGGTAAAAGATAGCCACCTGGCGACCTTTACCTTTTTTATATTAGACTGGAAGCTATAATTCAAAGATATGCTGTTTGAGCAATTATTTGATACATGATCTAGTAAATTTCACCTGAACTATCTCGCCATATTTTTGTATACGTAGGTCTATAGTGTCCTGCATGCCCTTCCCTCTTTAAAGTGAGTAGATGTTAAAGGAGTTTCGCTAATATATTTATCAGGTCAATTGAAAGTTTCTTTTGTTAGTCAAATAGTATCAGAAGAACAAACGGCGTTGAAATAGAAGGAGATGTATAGCTGACACGAATAAAAACTGTAAAGTTTAATTTTGCCAACGAGAGCTGAGGGAGAGAATATGCTATCAAGAAATGGATGTAAGCGAAATATGTATGATATTTTCCTCGCGAGAAATTATTGTTTATATGTCGCTACCAACCTTTGATTGACATGTTTACTGAATATAACACAAGAAAATTATTTACTATCTGTTTTAGGCTAAGAAGGTCTTACAGAAATACTTTATTGTATTATTTTATCAGAATATCAGAGGAAGAAAATAGGAAAATATATGTGGGGCGGTGAATGTGTGTCAGCGTGTGCCTGTGTACGTGTGCCTGCGTGTATGGGTACCATATATATATATATATATATATATATATATATATATATATATATATATATATATATATATATATATATATATTATATATAAAGAGAGAGAGAGAGACAGACAGACAGAGAAAATATCAAAATGTTGAAAAGTTAACTGTATAGTACACATTATATATACATGTTATCTGTATAGTACACATTATATATACATGTTATGTGTATAGTACACATTATATATACATGTTATCTGTATAGTACACATTATATATACATGTTATCTGTATAGTACACATTATATATACATGTTATGTGTATAGTACACATTATATGGGAGTATCGGTAGAGGGTCGGACGCCATGCTTTCCAGCATAGTTACGTCCCTTTATGATCTGAGTTCAAATCCCGCCGAGGTTGACTTTGCCTTTCATCCTTACGGGGTCGATAACATAAAGTACCAGTAATGCACTGGGTGATTGCTGGCCTTGTGCCTAAAGTAGAAACAATTATATATACATGTTATGTGTATAGTACACATTATATATACATGTTATCTGTATAGTACACATTATATATACATGTTATCTGTATAGTACACAATATATATACATGTTATCTGTATAGTACACATTATATATACATGTTATGTGTATAGTACACATTATATATACATGGTATGTGTATAGTACACATTATATATACATGTTATCTGTATAGTACACATTATATGTACATGTTATCTGTATAGTACACTTTATATATACATGGTATCTGTATAGTACACATTATATATACATGTTATCTGTATAGTACACTTTATATATACATGGTATCTGTATAGTACACATTATATATACATGTTATCTGTATAGTACACATTATATATACATGTTATCTGTATAGTACACATTATATATACATGTTATGTGTATAGTACACATTATATATACATGTTATGTGTATTGTACACATTATATATACATGTTATCTGTATAGTACACATTATATATACATGTTATCTGTATAGTACACATTATATATACATGTTATCTGTATAGTACACATTATATATACATGTTATGTGTATAGTACACATTATATATACATGTTATGTGTATTGTACACATTATATATACATGTTATCTGTATAGTACACATTATATATACATGTTATCTGTATAGTACACATTATATATACATGTTATCTGTATAGTACACATTATATATACATGTTATGTGTATAGTACACATTATATATACATGTTATGTGTATTGTACACATTATATATACATGTTATCTGTATAGTACACAGTATATATACATGGTATGTGTATAGTACACATTATATGTACATGTTATCTGTATAGTACACATTATATATACATGTTATCTGTATAGTACACATTATATATACATGTTATCTGTATAGTACACATTATATATACATGTTATGTGTATAGTACACATTATATGTACATGTTATCTGTATAGTACACATTATATGTACATGTTATCTGTATAGTACACATTATATATACATGTTATGTGTATAGTACACATTATATATACATGTTATGTGTATAGTACACATTATATATACATGTTATCTGTATAGTACACATTATATGTACATGTTATCTGTATAGTACACATTATATGTACATGTTATGTGTATAGTACACATTATATATACATGTTATGTGTATAGTACACAATATATATACATGTTATCTGTATAGTACACATTATATGTACATGTTATGTGTATAGTACACAATATATATACATGTTATGTGTATAGTACACAATATATATACATGTTATCTGTATAGTACACATTATATATATACATGTTATGTGTATAGTACACATTATATATACATGGTATGTGTATAGTACACATTATATATACATGTTATCTGTATAGTACACATTATATATACATGTTATGTGTATAGTACACATTATATATACATGTTATCTGTATAGTACACATTATATATACATGGTATGTGTATAGTACACATTATATATACATGTTATCTGTATAGTACACAACAAAGAATAGTTTTTGTAATTTTGTACTTGACTGCTTTCGCTTAAAAGAGTTTTTCAAAAGTTTTTCCGTGTCTAATTTACTAAGCTTTTTCAAATCTTTATTTCATAAATGAATATATATATATAGAAATACTTACACATTTATGTGTGTGTGTGTGTGTGTGTGTGTGTGTGTGTGTGTGTGTGTGTGTGTGTGTGTGTGTGTGTGTGTGTGTGTGTGTGTGTGTGTGTGTGTGTGTGTGTGTGTGTGTGTGTGTGTGTGTGTGTGTGTGTGTGTGTGTGTGTGTGTGTGTGTGTGTGTGTGTGTGTGTGTGTGTGTGTGTGTGTGTGTGTGTGTGTGTGTGTGCGTGTGTGCGTGTGTGTGTGCGTTTGATTTGTTGCTGTCTTCGATTAGCCTTAGGTAAGTATTGATAGATCAGAACTATCGTGTCACTAATGAACAATAGAACGGTGTTAGATGCTCTGAAATAGCGATGTATATATGAATTTGTCGAAAAAAGAAGTGACATAGTTACTATTTGAAAACGTAATGTCTTCAAAATGTGTTTAATTAAGCATACAGTGTATTGCAAAATACACTATATATACATTCATATATATATCGCTATTTCAGAGCACCAATTCTAATTTTCAACTTTTGCTGGACCAGCAATCGCTCTGTATAATCACTTCCTGATTATTACTGGAATTCTATAAGAATCCAACATTTATAATTTTCAACAAACAAGGCGAGTGCTAGGCTCTGACGAATACCAACGGTATGAAACAGAGATCTGTCAGCTTATCTCCCTTTGTTTGTTGAAAAAAGAAGTAAGTGACATAGTCACTACTTTAAAACAATAGCGGAAGGTCTTCAAAATGTTTTTCATTAAGCATACAGTGTATTGCCAAATATACTATATATACATTCATATATTTATATATATATATATATATATATATATATATAGAGAGAGAGAGAGAGAGAGAGAGAGAGAGTGTGTACCCCCGGCATTCGCGGGACCGACATTCATGATACCAGTTATTTGCAGTATTTTCGTTAGAACCTAACTAATAATTGTTCGTGGAAACCACCGCATATTCGCGGAATCGTAACTATCGTGGCAATATATATAATTTTAACGCTAAATTATTAATAACTGTTTGTACTTTAGGCACAAGGCCAGCAATTACCCAGTGCATTTAATAACAACTAGACCACATGTCACCCGTTGTGTCATGTTCACTTCAAAATAATTTTTAAATAATTAAAATATACACAGACATGTATATAATCTGAAATGAGACTGGAAGGCCTATATATATACGTGTGTAGGTATATATATTTAAATGAGTGTGTGTATACATATATATGTATGTGTGTATATATATATATATATGTGGGTGTCTGTGATCTATGTACACTGGTCATAGACACACACACTATACACACACATATATATATATACACTCACTCATACATATATATATATATATATATATATATATATATATATATATATATATATATATATATATATGTAGGAGGTGAGTTTTATTGTAGTACAATAAAGCAATTTTGAAATTGCCACAATACTTATCAACATACACTTTTTTGACGTTAGAATATTCATCCGCAATTATTATTTTTTCTCTCTATCTTCATACATAAACTGCCTTTCTTTCCTCGTACATATTTTTCCCTTCGTTAATTTTCAAATTCTTTTAATTTATACATTATCTTCCAACGGTTCTCAACCTCTCTATGTAAAACAATATATCTTTTCTCAGTTATAAAAACTATCTCTTTCTCTCTATCACCCATCTCTCCCTCTCCACCTTCACTCTCATCTCCTCCCCTTTTTTCATCCTTTCCACCCCTCCTCCCTAAATAAAATATTTTTTCCTCGTACATATTTTTCCCTTCGTTAATTTTCAAATTCTTTTAATTTATACATTATCTTCCAACGGTTTTCAACCTCTCTATGTAAAACAATATATCTTCTCTCAGTTATAAAAACTATCTCTTTCTCTCTATCACCCATCTCTCCCTCTCCACCTTCACTCTCATCTCCTCCCCTTTTTCATCCTTTCCGCCACCACCACCACCCCCCTCTCTAAATAAAATATTTTTCCCAATATCACACATCAATCTAAAACCACTTTTCATATGTTGATTTAAAACTGCACTATCCACAAGTGTTTTTTAGCCTTCATATCATGTTCTGTTTTATCTGATGAAAACACAAATATTATTGCATGATGATGTTTGTTTTTGAAATGCGCATAATAAAATACATGGAACTCCTTTAACCATCTTTTGATCTTATATTATATATATATATATATATATATATATATACAATAACACCACCAGCTCTCTTCCATTCTCCTTCTCTTTCTCCTCTCCCTCTCTCTATGTCTCTCTTTCAATCTACTCTCTCACAACCACTATCTCTTCCCCTCTATCTTTCCTTCTCCTTATTTATGAAAGCACCTGAAAAACCCTATATCCCGGGAACCCGTGGTCCGATTTACGCGAAATTTGTTTTATTCCATTTGTATTCCCATTTCAGGGCAACTTCCTTTCAAAGTATTTTCCCATTATGCGCCCTTTTGGCTGTATTACATTACAGACAAGGAAGCAAACAAGCAATCACAGACTTTTAGTATTATATAGATGTGATATTAAATAAAGTACCAGTAATGGACTGGGTAATTGCTGGCCTTGTGCCAAAAGTAGAAACAAGTATTATATAGATGTGTATCGTATTTGCCGGTCTATTAGACGCCCCTTCGCATAAGACGCTCCCTCTTTTTTATTATATTTTACGTTAGGAATTTTTATGAACCACGTCCAACAGTCGTGGTTTTTCACTCTTTGCGGGAGCTCTAGGAACGTAAGTCCCGCGAATACTGGGGGACAACTGTGTAAATATACAAACAGGCATATTATACATACATATATGTATGTATAATTGTTTCTACTTTTGGCACAAGGCCAGCAAATACCCAGTACATTACTGGTACTTTATTTTATCCGTAAGGATGAAAGGCAAAGTTAACCTCGGCGGGATTTGAACTCAGACCATAAAGGGCGGTAACTCTATGCTGCAAAGCATGGCGTCCGACCTTCTAACGATACTGCCAATCCACCGCCCGTTGTATGTATAATAGCAGTTAAATATACTCTCATTGTACAAATATTTGTCTATGTATATAAGAATTATCCTACATGGTTGCTGTGGCTACTATCACTATTGTTGTCGTTCGAACGTTCGAAATAAGCTCACCTGTATTGACTGCCGACTAATTATTTTTATCAACTTCCTAGTATCGTATCCCTCTCCCTTAATAGGTCACCTCTAAAGAATTACTTTCGAAGAAAATAGAACCACGCCGACAGTTTGACTAGTATAGTGAGATATCATAATTAGAGTTACACGTAGAATGTACTGTATAATTAACAAACTCACCTAATTACTATCATTTGTTCAAATTTCCTAACCGTTTCATGACAACGTAGACCACCTCTAGCGTCCAGTCTCTCGCGACTATTCTAATTAATGCTATCATTTACTCTTTCACAACACGTGTAACGCCATTAACATTGTCTTGTATAGTTACTAATTATAAACAAAGTACTTAATAGACAATAGTAGATGTTTGTCTATAGTTTGCTGAACTACCAACCAAATTGTTGACTATTTCTATTATATTATCTGCTACACATGATGAATACAGTTGCGATACATATCAATACCAGTGGATATATCTAGCAGAAGAATAGCTTTTATTGGCAGCACTGTAAATAACAACACTGTAAATAACAACACTGTAAATAACAAAACTGTAACTAACAACACTGTAACTAACAACACTGTAACTAACAACACTCGAACTAACAACACTGTAACTAACAACACTGTAACTAACAACACTGTAAATAACAACACTGTAACTAACAACACTGTGAATAACAACACTGTAAATAACAACACTGTAAATAACAACACTGTAAATAACAACACTGTAAATAACAAGACTGTAACTAACAACACTGTAAATAACAACACTGTAACTAACAACGCTGTAACTAACAACACTGTAAATAACAACACTGTAACTAACAACACTGTAAATAATAACACTGTAACTAACAACACTGTAAATAACAACACTGTAAATAACAACACTGTAAATAACAACACTGTAAATAATAACACTCTAACTAACAACACTGTAAATAACAACACTGTAAATAACAACACTGTAAATAATAACACTGTAACTAACAACACTGTAAATAACAACACTGTAAATAACAACACTGTAAATAATAACACTGTAACTAACAACACTGTAAATAACAACACTGTAAATAACAACACTGTAAATAACAACACTGTAAATAATAACACTCTAACTAACAACACTGTAAATAACAACACTGTAAATAACAACAATGTAAATAATAACACTGTAACTAACAACACTGTAAATAACAACAATGTAAATAACAACACTGTAACTAACAACACTCTAACTAACAACACTGTAAATAACAACACTGTAAATAACAACACTGTAACTAACAACACTGTAACTAACAACACTGTAACTAACAACACTGTAAATAACAACACTGTAAATAACAACACTGTAACTAACAACACTCTAACTAACAACACTGTAAATAACAACACTGTAACTAACAACACTGTAAATAACAACACTGTAAATAACAACACTGTAACTAACAACACTCTAACTAACAACACTGTAAATAACAACACTGTAACTAACAACACTGTAAATAACAACACTGTAACTAACAACACTGTAACTAACAACACTGTAACTAATAATACTATAACTAACAACACTGTAACTAACAACACTGTAATTAACAACACTGTAACTAACAACACTATAAATAACAACACTGTAAATAACAACACTGTAAATAACAACACTGTAACTAACAACACTGTAACTAACAACACTGTAATTAACAACACTGTAACTAACAACACTATAAATAACAACACTGTAAATAACAACACTGTAAATAACAACACTGTAACTAACAACACTGTAAATAACAACACTGTAACTAACAACACTGTAACTAACAACACTGTAAATAACAACACTGTAACTAACAACACTGTAAATAACAACACTGTAAGTAACAACACTGTAAATAACAACACTGTAACTAACAACACTGTAAATAACAACACTGTAAATAACAACACTGTAACTAACAACACTATAAATAACAACACTGTAAATAACAACACTGTAAATAACAACACTGTAACTAACAACACTGTAAATAACAAAACTGTAAATAACAACACTGTAAATAACAACACCGTAACTAACAACACTGTAAATAACAACACTGTAAATAACAACACTAAATAACAACACTGTAAATGACAACACTGTAAATAACAACACTGTAAATAACAACACTAAATAACAACACTGTAAATGACAACACTGTAAATAACAACACTGTAAATAACAACACTGTAACTAACAACACTGTAAATAACAACACTGTAAATAACAACACCGTAAATAACAACACTGTAACTAACAACACTGTAAATAACAACACTGTAACTAACAACACTGTAACTAACAACACTGTAAATAACAACACTGTAACTAAAAACACTAAATAACAACACTGTAAATAACAACACTGTAAATAACAACACTGTAACTAACAACACTGTAACTAACAACACTGTAAATAACAACACTGTAACTAACAACACTGTAAATAACAACACTGTAAATAACAACACTGTAACTAACAACACTGTAAATAACAACACTGTAAATAACAACACTGTAAATAACAACACTGTAAATAACAACACTGTAACTAACAACACTGTAACTAACAACACTGTAAATAACAACACTGTAACTAACAACACTGTAAATAACAACACTGTAACTAACAACACTGTAACTAACAACACTGTAAATAACAACACTGTAACTAACAACACTGTAACTAACAACACTGTAAATAACAACACTGTAACTAACAACACTGTAAATAACAACACTGTAACTAACAACACTGTAAATAACAACACTGTAAATAACAACACTGTAACTAACAACGCTCTAACTAACAACACTGTAACTAACAACACTGTAAATAACAACACTGTAAATAACAACACTGTAACTAACAACACTGTAACTAACAACACTGTAAATAAAAAAACTGTAAATAACAACACTGTAAATAACAACACTCTAACTAACAACACTGTAACTAACAACACTGTAAATAACAACACTGTAACTAAAAACACTAAATAACAAAACTGTAAATAACAACACTGTAAATAACAACACTGTAACTAACAACACTGTAACTAACAACACTGTAAATAACAAAACTGTAAATAACAACACTGTAAATAACAACACTGTAAATAACAACACTGTAACTAACAACACTGTAAATAACAACACTGTAAATAACAACACTGTAACTAACAACACTCTAACTAACAACACTGTAACTAACAACACTGTAAATAACAACACTGTAACTAAAAACACTAAATAACAACACTGTAAATAACAACACTGTAAATAACAACACTGTAACTAACAACACTGTAACTAACAACACTGTAAATAACAACACTGTAAATAACAACACTGTAAATAAAAACACTGTAACTAACAACACTGTAACTAACAACACTGTAAATAACAACACTGTAAATAACAACACTGTAAATAACAACACTGTAACTAACAACACTGTAACTAACAACACTGTAAATAACAACACTGTAAATAACAACACTGTAACTAACAACACTGTAAATAACAACACTGTAAATAACAACACTGTAACTAACAACACTCTAACTAACAACACTGTAACTAACAACACTGTAAATAACAACACTGTAACTAAAAACACTAAATAACAACACTGTAAATAACAACACTGTAAATAACAACACTGTAACTAACAACACTGTAACTAACAACACTGTAAATAACAACACTGTAAATAACAACACTGTAAATAACAACACTGTAACTAACAACACTGTAACTAACAACACTGTAAATAACAACACTGTAAATAACAACACTGTAACTAACAACACTGTAAATAACAACACTGTAAATAACAACACTGTAAATAACAACGCTGTAACTAACAACACTGTAAATAACAACACTGTAAATAACAACACTGTAAATAACAACACTGTAACTAACAACACTGTAAATAACAACACTGTAAATAACAACACTGTAACTAACAACACTGTAACTAACAACACTCTAACTAACAACACTCTAACTAACAACACTGTAACTAACAACACTGTAAATGACAACACTGTAACTAACAACACTGTAACTAACAACACTAAATAACGACACTGTAAATAACAACACTGTAAATAACAACACTGTAAATAACAAAACTGTAAATAACAACACTAAATAACAACACTGTAAATAACAACACTGTAACTAACAACACTGTAAATAACAACACTGTAAATAACAACACTGTAACTAACAACACTGTAACTAACAACACTGTAACTAACAACACTGTAAATAACAACACTGTAACTAACGACACTGTAAATAACAACACTGTAAATAACAACACTGTAACTAACAACACTGTAACTAACAACACTGTAACTAACAACACTGTAACTAACAACACTGTAAATAACAACACTGTAAATAACAACACTGTAACTAACAACACTGTAACTAACAACACTGTAAATAACAACACTGTAACTAACAACACTGTAAATAACAACACTGTAAATAACAACACTGTAAATAACAACACTATAAATAACAACACTGTAACTAACAACACTGTAAATAACAACACTGTAAATAACAACACTGTAACTAACAACACTGTAACTAACAACACTGTAAATAACAACACTGTAACTAACAACACTGTAAATAACAACACTGTAACTAACAACACTGTAAATAACAAGACTGTAACTAACAACACTGTAACTAACAACACTGTAACTAACAACACTGTAAATAACAACACTGTAAATAACAACACTGTAAATAACAACACTGTAACTAACAACACTGTAAATAACAACACTGTAAATAACAACACTGTAACTAACAACACTGTAACTAACAACACTGTAACTAGCAACACTGTAAATAACAACACTGTAACTAACAACACTGTAAATGACACTTTAACAAACAACACTCTAACTAACAACACTCTAAATAACAACACTGTAAATAATAACACTGTAAATAACAACACTGTAACTAACAACACTGTAAATAACAACACTGTAACTAACAACACTGTAAATAACAACACTGTAGCTAACAACACTGTAAATAACAACACTGTAAATAACAACACTGTAACTAACAACACTATAAATAACAACACTGTAAATAACAACACTGTAAATAACAACACTGTAACTAACAACACTGTAACTAACAACACTGTAAATAACAAAACTGTAAATAACAACACTGTAAATAACAACACCGTAACTAACAACACTGTAAATAACAACACTGTAAATAACAACACTAAATAACAACACTGTAAATGACAACACTGTAAATAACAACACTGTAAATAACAACACTGTAACTAACAACACTGTAAATAACAACACTGTAAATAACAACACTGTAAATAACAACACTGTAACTAACAACACATGTAACTAACAACACTGTAAATAACAACACTGTAAATAACAACACTGTAACTAACAACAATGTAAATAACAACAATGTAAATAACAACACTGTAAATAACAACACTAAATAACAACACAGTAACTAACAACACTGTAACTAACAACACTGTAAATAACAACACTGTAACTAACAACACTGTAACTAACAACACTGTAAATAACAACACTAAATAACAACACTGTAAATAACAACACTGTAACTAACAACACTGTAACTAACAACACTGTAAATAAAAACACTGTAACTAACAACACTGTAACTAACAACACTGTAAATAACAACACTGTAACTAACAACACTCTAACTAACAACACTGTAAATAACAACACTGTAAATAACAACACTGTAAATAACAACACTGTAACTAACAACACTCTAACTAACAACACTGTAAATAACAACACTGTAAATAACAACACTGTAAATAACAACACTAAATAACAACACTCTAAATAACAACACTGTAAATAACAACACTGTAACTAACAACACTCTAACTAACAACACTGTAAATAACAACACTGTAAATAACAACACTGTAAATAACAACACTAAATAACAACACTGTAAATAACAACACTGTAAATAACAACACTGTAACTAACAACACTCTAACTAACAACACTGTAAATGACAACACTGTAAATAACAACACTGTAAATAACAACACTGTAAATAACAACACTGTAACTAACAACACTCTAACTAACAACACTGTAAATAACAACACTGTAAATAACAACACTGTAAATAACAACACTAAATAACAACACTCTAAATAACAACACTGTAAATAACAACACTGTGAACTAACAACACTGTAATTAACAACACTGTAAATAACAACACTAAATAACAACACTGTAAATAACAACACTGTAACTAACAACACTGTAACTAACAACACTGTAAATAACAACACTGTAACTAACAACACTCTAACTAACAACACTGTAACTAACAACAATGTAACTAACAACACTGTAAATAACAACACTGTAACTAAAAACACTAAATAACAACACTGTAAATAACAACACTGTAAATAACAACACTGTAACTAACAACACTGTAACTAACAACACTGTAAATAACAAAACTGTAAATAACAACACTGTAAATAACAACACTGTAAATAACAACACTGTAACTAACAACACTGTAAATAACAACACTGTAAATAACAACACTGTAAATAAAAACACTGTAACTAACAACACTGTAACTAACAACACTGTAAATGACAACACTGTAAATAACAACACTATAAATAACAACACTGTAAATAACAACACTGTAACTAACAACACTGTAACTAACAACACTGTAAATAACAAAACTGTAAATAACAACACTGTAACTAACAACACTGTAAATAACAACACTGTAACTAACAACACTGTAACTAACAACACTAAATAACGACACTGTAAATAACAACACTGTAAATAACAACACTGTAAATAACAAAACTGTAAATAACAACACTAAATAACAACACTGTAAATAACAACACTGTAACTAACAACACTGTAAATAACAACACTGTAAATAACAAGACTGTAACTAACAACACTGTAACTAACAACACTGTAACTAACAACACTGTAAATAACAACACTGTAACTAACAACACTGTAAATAATAACACTATAAATAACAACACTGTAACTAACAACACTGTAACTAACAACACTGTAAATAACAACACTGTAAATAACAACACTGTAAATAACAACACTGTAACTAACAACACTGTAACTAACAACACTGTAACTAACAACACTGTAAATAACAACACTGTAACTAACAACACTGTAAATAACAACACTGTAAATAACAACACTGTAAATAACAACACTATAAATAACAACACTGTAACTAACAACACTGTAAATAACAACACTGTAAATAACAACACTAAATAACAACACTCTAAATAACAACACTGTAAATAACAACACTGTAACTAACAACACTGTAATTAACAACACTGTAAATAACAACACTAAATAACAACACTGTAAATAACAACACTGTAACTAACAACACTGTAACTAACAACACTGTAAATAACAACACTGTAACTAACAACACTCTAACTAACAACACTGTAACTAACAACAATGTAACTAACAACACTGTAAATAACAACACTGTAACTAAAAACACTAAATAACAACACTGTAAATAACAACACTGTAAATAACAACACTGTAACTAACAACACTGTAACTAACAACACTGTAAATAACAAAACTGTAAATAACAACACTGTAAATAACAACACTGTAAATAACAACACTGTAACTAACAACACTGTAAATAACAACACTGTAAATAACAACACTGTAAATAAAAACACTGTAACTAACAACACTGTAACTAACAACACTGTAAATGACAACACTGTAAATAACAACACTATAAATAACAACACTGTAAATAACAACACTGTAACTAACAACACTGTAACTAACAACACTGCAAATAACAAAACTGTAAATAACAACACTGTAACTAACAATACTGTAAATAACAACACTGTAACTAACAACACTGTAACTAACAACACTAAATAACGACACTGTAAATAACAACACTGTAAATAACAACACTGTAAATAACAAAACTGTAAATAACAACACTAAATAACAACACTGTAAATAACAACACTGTAACTAACAACACTGTAAATAACAACACTGTAAATAACAAGACTGTAACTAACAACACTGTAACTAACAACACTGTAACTAACAACACTGTAAATAACAACACTGTAACTAACAACACTGTAAATAACAACACTATAAATAACAACACTGTAACTAACAACACTGTAACTAACAACACTGTAAATAACAACACTGTAAATAACAACACTGTAAATAACAACACTGTAACTAACAACACTGTAACTAACAACACTGTAACTAACAACACTGTAAATAACAACACTGTAACTAACAACACTGTAAATAACAACACTGTAAATAACAACACTGTAAATAACAACACTATAAATAACAACACTGTAACTAACAACACTGTAAATAACAACACTGTAAATAACAACACTCTAAATAACAACACTGTAACTAACAACACTGTAACTAACAACACTGTAACTAACAACACTGTAACTAACAACACTGTAACTAACAACACTGTAAATAACAACACTGTAACTAACAACACTGTAAATAACAACACTGTAAATAACAAGACTGTAACTAACAACACTGTAACTAACAACACTGTAACTAACAACACTGTAACTAACAACACTGTAAATAACAACACTGTAACTAACAACACTGTAAATAACAACACTGTAACTAACAACACTGTAACTAGCAACACTGTAAATAACAACACTGTAACTAACAACACTGTAAATAACACTTTAACAAACAACACTCTAACTAACAACACTCTAAATAACAACACTGTAAATAATAACACTGTAAATAACAACACTGTAACTAACAACACTGTAAATAACAACACTGTAACTAATAACACTGTAACTAACAACACTGTAAATAACAACACTTTAACTAACAACACTCTAACTAACAACACTCTAAATAACAACACTGTAAATAACAACACTGTAAATAACAACACTGTAACTAACAACACTGTAAATAACAACACTGTAACTAACAACACTGTAACTAACAATACTGTAAATAACAACACTTTAACTAACAACACTCTAACTAACAACACTCTAAATAACAACACTGTAAATAACAACGCTGTAAATAACAACACTGTAACTAACAACACTGTAAATAACAACACTCTAACTAACAACACTCTAAATAACAACACTGTAAATAACAACACTGTAAATAACAACACTGTAACTAACAACACTGTAACTAACAACACTGTAACTAACAACACTGTAAATAACAACACTCTAACTAACAACACTGTAAATAACAACACTGTAACTAACAACACTGTAAATAACAACACTGTAACTAACAACACTGTAACTAACAATACTGTAAATAACAACACTTTAACTAACAACACTCTAACTAACAACACTGTAAATGACAACACTGTAAATAACAACACTGTAACTAACAACACTGTAAGTAACAACACTGTAAATAACAACACTGTAAATAACAACACTGTAAATAACAACACTAAATAACAACACTGTAAATAACAACACTGTAAATAACAACACTGTAAATAACAACACTGTAACTAACAACACTGTAAATAACAACACTGTAAATAACAACACTGTAAATAACAACACTAAATAACAACACTGTAAATAACAAAACTGTAAATAACAACACTGTAACTAACAACACTGTAACTAACAACACTGTAAATAACAACACTGTAACTAACAACACTGTAACTAACAACACTGTAAATAACAACACTGTAACTAACAACACTGTAACTAACAACACTGTAACTAACAACACTGTAAATAACAAAACTGTAAATAAAAACACTGTAACTAACAACACTGTAACTAACAACACTGTAAATAACAACACTGTAAATAACAAGACTGTAACTAACAACACTGTAAATAACAACACTGTAAATAACAACAATGTAAATAACAACACTGTAAATAACAACACTAAATAACAACACTGTAAATAACAACACTGTAACTAACAACACTGTAACTAACAACACTGTAAATAACAACACTGTAAATAACAACACTGTAAATAACAACAATGTAAATAACAACACTGTAACTAACAACACTGTAAATGACAACACTGTAAATAACAACACTATAAATAACAACACTGTAAATAACAACACTGTAAATAACAACACTGTAACTAACAACACTGAAACTAACAACACTGTAAATAACAACACTGTAAATAACAACACTGTAACTAACAACACTGTAACTAACAACACTGTAACTAACAACACTGTAAATAACAACACTGTAAATAACAACACTGTAACTAACAACACTGTAATTAACAACACTGTAAATAACAACACTGTAAATAACAAGACTGTAACTAACAACACTGTAAATAACAACACTGTAAATAACAAGACTGTAACTAACAACACTGTAAATAACAACACTGTAAATAACAACACTGTAACTAACAACACTGTAAATAACAACACTGTAACTAACAACACTGTAAATAACAACACTGTAACTAACAACACTGTAACTAATAACACTGTAAATAACAACACTGTAACTAACAACACTGTAACTAACAACACTGTAACTAACAACACTGTAACTAACAACACTGTAAATAACAACACTGTAAATAACAACACTGTAAATAACAACACTGAAACTAACAACACTGTAAATAACAACACTGTAACTAACAACACTGTAACTAACAACACTGTAAATAACAACACTGTAACTAACAACACTGTAAATAACAACACTGTAAATAACAACACTGTAAATAACAACACTGTAACTAACAACACTGTAAATAACAACACTGTAACTAACAACACTATAAATAACAACACTGTAACTAACAACACTGTAAATAACAACACTGTAAATAACAACACTGTAAATAACAACACTGTAAATAACAACACTGTAACTAACAACACTGTAAATAACAACACTGTAAATAACAACACTGTAACTAACAACACTGTAACTAACAACACTGTAACTAACAACACTGTAAATAACAACACTGTAAATAACAACACTGTAAATAACAACACTGTAGCTAACAACACTGTAAATAACAACACTGTAACTAACAACACTGTAAATAACAACACTGTAACTAACAACACTGTAACTAACAACACTGTAAATGACAACACTGTAAATAACAACACTGTAACTAACAACACTGTAACTAACAAAACTGTAAATAACATCACTGTAAATAACAACACTGTAACTAACAACACTGTAAATGACAACACTGTAAATAACAACACTGTAAATAACAACACTGTAAATAACAACATTAAATAACAACACTGTAAATAACAACACTGTAAATAACAACACTGTAAATAACAACACTGTAAATAACAACAATGTAAATAACAACACTGTAAATAACAACAATGTAACTAACAACACTGTAACTAACAACACTGTAAATAACAACACTGTAACTAACAACACTGTAAATAACAACACTGTAACTAACATGAGCATTTTATTATTTGGCGGTAATATTTTTTCTAAGTTCAAGATTTGAGTATAATTTGTAGTTGAGCCTCTCGTGGTACAGAACTTATGATTGCTTTTCACACGGAATTCAACTATTTGTAGATGCTTATAATCGTTCTGGCGACGAAAGTGATATTTAAAAGAACGAAAATCTTGGCACAATCTCCATTTAGAATAGAATCAGTCCCGTCTAAAATTTAGGCTTATTGCCCCCTCTTCAACAAGATGACCATTTCTGTTAACTTGGAAATATCCACAATGAGGGTGCTTCTGTATTCGATACAATTCTAAACGTCTTCAATAGTGCATCTTGCATTTGGGAAACTGTGCAAAAGAGACTCTGTCCTTACAGGATCCAGGCGTCCATATTGTATACATAGATAGATTCAATGGAATCAAAGTATTGAACCTAAGAAGTGCTTATGAGGATACATAAACATATATGTGTGTGTGTGTATGGGTGTGTGCGTGTGTGTGTTTGCGTATATATATATATATATATATATAGAGGTGTGCAACGAAAGAACTTTGTTAGACTATATATATATATTTATATCTGTATTTTTAACCGATGGTCAGTCAATGATAAACATTGACTGCCAAATAAATTAACTGGAGATATAAAAGATGTAGAAGCGAAAACCAACCAAACAGTGAGTGTGTTCTGTTATTATTTCTGGCAATATTATTACAACAATATGACCCTCCCCAAGTATAACAATATATATATATGTGTGTGTGTGTGTGTGTGTGTGTGTGTGTGTGTGTGTGTGTGTGTGTGTGTGTGTGTGTGTGTGTGTGTGTGTGTGTGTGTGTGTGTGTGTGTGTGTGTGTGTGTGTGTGTGTGTGTGTGTGTGTGTGTGTGTGTGTGTGTGTGTGTGTGTGTGTGTGTGTGTGCGTATGCATGGTTTAGCAGTAGGTCAAGCATGTTTAGGAAAGAAATATCGTTCATGAATCGGCTTCAGTGCATAAATATTATCTATTTTATTGGCCATTGAGGAAATTTAAATCGGAACTTAGAATGAACTAAAGTGTAGGATATTTCGTCTAAGAAAGTATAGTTTCTCTCACTCTACATTCATCTGGACATATTGAGCTGTTCAGTTTGGTCTTTGAAATTTCCCGAAATATAGAGTTCAAGTATTTAGTAAATATTATATTATCTGAGTTCAAATCCCGCCGAGGTTGACTTTACCTGTCATCCTTACGGGGTCGATAAAATAAAGTACCAGTAATGCACTGGGTATTTGCTGGCCTTGTGCCTAAAGTAGAAACAATTATATTATATTATAATATAATAAGGCCAGCAATTATCCCAGTGTATTACTCGTACTTTATTTTATCGAACCCGTAAGGATGAAAGACAAAGCTAACTTCGGCTGGATTTGAACTCAGACCATAAAGGGCCGTAATTCTTTGCTGCAAAGCATTGTGTATCTACCGATACTGCCAATCCACCGTATAGAAATAATTGTTTCTACTTTTGGCACAAGGGCAGCAATTACCCAGTGCATTACTGGTACTTTATTTTATCGACCCCGTAAGGATGAAAGGCAAAGTTAACCTCGGCGGGATAGAAATAATAGTATCCATAATGGTTAAACATTTTCAATATTTAATGAGAGTATAAAGATTATATACCGTTGTTAAAATCTGATAACTGTTTGGTTTCTCCCTTCCCCCTCCCTTTCTTCAGGGGCCGAATAGTTCTTGCTTTTTCACTCCTTTTCCTCTCTTTTATGGCATTTATAGTGCTTTCCTCTACTTTCCTTTACAGCCAGATATGCCCTTCTTTAGCCTTCTCCCCTCTCTTCATTTCTTAATTGCGTTTTTATTTTTTTTTTTTGTTTGTGTTCATATCTCCATCTTTGAGTACCTTCATTTTGTAAATCATAGTTGACATATTTATGTCTATGTCTAGGGTAAAATTCCAGAGATCCATGGACGAGTTCTCTCCAGCGGTCTCTGTCCCCCATCATCGCTGCCATGTCCTGCGTCTCCAAGAGACCAGTGTCTGTCCTTAGGACATCAACATACGTTAATCTCAGTCTTCCTCTTCCAGTTTGTCCATGCAGGGGCTCCCACAGGAGCACTGAGTGCAGTGTCAACTCTGGATGTCGGTAAACATGTCCAACTAACCTCAGTCTCCTCTGTGCCACTCTCGAGATGACTTTTTGGAGGCTCCCGTACAGCTCTGAGTTCTCCATCCTCAGTGTATACCGATTAATTTTCAGAGCCATCCTCAGCATTCTCGTGTAGCACCCATCCATATTTATGTATAATTGATTAAAGAATCAAAATGCTTTTGAATTTTAAGCATTTTTACCAAGAAATAGAATGAATTTTAATGGGTTTAAGAACATTCTATTAAATCAATCCAATTATATGTTATAAAACTCTGCGTGATAATGAGATATCATCTCTGGCAGAATTTGAAACTAAGAGACTTTCAAGGACGAAACTCAATATTATCATAGCAATAGTTGTGAGTCTTGCGCTATAGTATATCTAGTTGACTACAACACAGGTTATCAAATAACGAAGCCAGATATTTGTAGTGAGAAATATAGACGTTAGAATCGACTAGATTATATCCCTAGATGTTTGGAACTATTCAGAACAATGAAAGTCTCACATGTTTACGGTTTGAACTTAAAACCCAGAGGGCCAACATTAAATACTGAAAGCGTTCAGGTCAATGCGTTACCATTTCTGCCAATTCAACTCACCAGAAGAGAGGTAATTCTAGGTAAAACCGATAATAACAACTGAGATAAGAGATTGGAAACTTTTATTTGTGGAGACGCATGGCCTAGTGGTAGAGGTGTTGGACGTACGATCATAGTGTCATGGGTTCGATTCCTGGGCTGGGTTGTGTGTTGTGTTGTTGAGCAAAACACTTCATTTCATGTTGCTCCAGTATACTCAGCTGAAAATGAGTACCAATGATAGCTGGGTTTTACCCCTGTGATAGACTGGTGACCTGTTCAGGGGAAGTCTTGTACTCTCAGTCGCTTTACATCACGAAACCAGGATAAGCTCCAGCCTGACGAGCCTACTCGTTTGAGACAGACTTTAGACTTTTAGATGTATATGTGTGTGTATTTAATGAAAGAAACGATTATATTTAGGTTTTAATTATTTTATCATTTTCTGTTCTAGGAATACACCTGCAGATAGGCTCACCATTTACAACAAGGATCAATTATCTGAAGAAAAAATAACACTGCCTCTAAGAGTTACCTCAGCTTTCAACCGACACTTACTGCCTCTAAAAGTTACCTCAACTTTTCAACCGACACTTTCTGCCTCTAAGACTTACCTCAGCTTTTCATGATAGAACCATAGTATCCTATTAGATATCTGAGACCAGGAAGAGAGCTACTTTAAAAAGAACTTATAGCTTAACTTATGGCAAAGTTAAACTGTTTATGGGTGTCTCTGGTCTGATTTAGATACACACATACACACACACAAATATATGTGTGTGTGTGTGTGCGTGTGCGTGCGTGTGTGTGTGTGTGTGTGTGTGTGTGTGTGTGTGTGTGTGTGTGTGTGTGTGTGTGTGTGTGTGTGTGTGTGTGTGTGTGTGTGTGTGTGTGTGTGTGCGTGCGTGTGTGCGTGTGTGTGTGTGTGACAGGTTCAATCGGAGGTAACCACAGTAAGTAAGGTACTCAATACATTAGTAGAGTGTATAATACAACAAAATTTAATATAGAAATGGCTTCGGGTGAAACAGTCCTAGTCCTGTAGAAGCCGTTTCTATATTAAATTATGTTATATTCGACTTTCGTCAATCGGAGCGAGGAAACAATGTTTCCGTTGGTCTTTCTAATTGCTAATACTTTCTATCGATCGCAACTCCAGGTAGAAGGAGCAACGTGAAATAAAGTGTCTTGCTCAAGGACATAACGCATCTCCCGGTTCTCAACCTCACGATTGCGAATCCAATTCTCTAACCACTCAGCAATGCGCCTTCACTATATATATATATAGTACATACTGTTATTTGCTCAATTGCTTCTTCTGTCAGCTCAACTGAATGTAAGCACGTTTAAACGTCAAATAATTACTTTAATCGGGTGGTGCAGATAAGTTTTTGCCATAGGCGATATAAGCAGTAACTTGGAGCTACTTGGTACGGCTGCTAGTATTACTACGACAACAGCAACTACTAACTACTACTACTGCTATCACCTGTAATAAACAAACATCTTTTTGCCGGCAGTCAGGGATAATGATAGCCGCTGTTTTCACTACGTCTTTCTCTCCATACTGTCACAAGGCAAACTATGTAGTTGTCTGCTAACCTGACCTAGCTATCGCTTAGTTTGTCTCTTTTTTTTTTAAGGTGGGTGTTATGTTTTAAGTGTTTATAACTTTTTCTTATCCTTTCAATTTTTCTTTTTTTTCTTTCTTCCTCGGCATAACAGGTAGTGTTAGTTCAGATAATCTAGTTTTCTTCGCCGAAGATTCGTATTTGGATTAAAAACACCTCTCATTCAATGCTTATGAGGCAAACCACATTTTTTTTAAAATAATTAATAACGTATAAAACCATGAACATTGGACTTTAAATGTGTTGTGCACAATTCTTTTATTATTATTTTCAACAATCTGAGTGGCATTCTGTTAGTATACTGCACGAGGTAGAGTCGAACTAGTATGAACAATAACTTTATACGTTTTAAAGTTTTAAGTTTAAAAATTCATTGTTGTCAGACTAACAACAATTAGTAGATATAACTATTAACGTATATACGTAACTGTATATATAATAATAATAATTGATACATATGACTATATACTAATTCAGTATATTAATAGAAATATATAGAATTATAAACATTTATCGATTACTGTCCGGAAATATTCGAAACAAATCATCAACAGGTAAGTTCCTTATGATATATAAATACAGAACATCCATCGATATCAATACATATATCAATACATGATTTTAACGATGTATTTATGTGTTTCTGAACAAACTGGTTGTAAAATATAGGCTAACCTACATTATTTACGTCCTAACACCTTCAGTTTTTATTCTATCATTAATCTTGAGTATATGTTGTAGTAGAGAAGATCTGTTGGCTGTATCACCTCTCCCTCCACATTTCTTAGGTTTCTATCATTTAAAATACTCGCTTGAAAGGGATTGTACTGCTAGAAATGTTTTCTTTTAAATCTGTACAGAAATCTATGAAGCTGCTAACTAGAATAATAAAATCACATTATTCTTCCTGGTACAATAAATATATATATATATCAAGTAAGAATATTTTCGAAACAGCGAGTGGGTTTGAAATTATTAGAAATGTAAGTTATCGCCGTATTTTGACTAAAGAAATTAAAGAAATTATTTAGCCTGATAGTGGGGTTAAGAACCCTCGGAGAAAGGGAAAAAGATGAGTATTGACGTACACACACACATATATATATATATATATATATATATATATATAGTTATGGGTAAATTCCAGATGATGTAGATTCTAGTCCTGTAAAAGTCATTTGACTATTATATATATATATGTGTGTGGGGGGGTGTAAACAACGAGATCGAAATCACTGGATATCGATCGAAACCCTTATTATTATGTAGTATAAATAAACAAAACATTACATGTGTGTGTGCGGGGTAGTGATCGAAGAAACTACAAATTAGAGTAGTACTGAATATAAGGTCATTGAGATTGTTCAGCGCAGCAGTTTCTGCTTCAGCTGTTAAATGCTGCGGGCGAAAGAGGCTCGGTTCAATCAAGAGTTCTAAAATGCCATCCGAGCAAAGAAGGAGGTTCACTAACTTGGCTTCAACTGTTCTCGCCTGTGGATCCAGTTAGAGACGATTGTTTCTGACAAGAACTGCTGGAAGAAGTGTTTGCAGACTCTACCTCCGCGAACCGCTCAGGAAAACGTGGGCGAAGAAGAAGCTACAAAAAGTATACAATTCAAAAATCGATCTCACGTCCTTGTAAAGATAGTGTTTGGATAAAACCAATACAAATTTTAATTTGGTTTCTTATAGAATAAGTGGAGTATATAATCTAGTAGTTAGCATTACTGAAACTACTGAAATATCTGGTTGCTATGGTTTCACTAATATTTATTTCTTACATATGTTGAAGATTTAAGATATATTGTGGACAGAAAGAAGTGTAACTGCCATGAAGAGAAGTAGAACCAATATAATTAGGGTTCACTCTTGAGGAGTGTCCCCGTCTACGGCCAGCTTCACCTAGATATTATCTAAACTATAATAAAGTAAGGAGTACGGGACTGCGTCCAGAATATTTTTTTTTTATCCCGTTTGTAAAATAAGTTGGATTACTTTGAATAAATAATGAATGAATATTACATAATTTATCTACTAAATTTCGTTATTCTTAATTAAATATAAATAATTTTGTTGGTTATTTTAAGATTCACTTCTTTAAAATTTTCAAATGTCAACACTTCCTGTTAGCGATCGCTTAAATAAACATTCATATATTTCCGTCACTAATTTTCTCCTAATGCAATTTATATATAATATCGTCTTTTTTTAATGTATCATGGATTACGTTACTGATTACATAAGACAGTGTAACACAGTCTTCGTTCAATTTCTGTGTATTTCTGTCAATTACGATTTTATTTGATCATATCTACATGCATATATACTTGCGTATAATTTTAATATGCACATTATACATACTACCAGAAAAACCACCCGAAGGGTGGTTTTTCTGCTAGTTAATGATAAAACCAACACCAGACTGGCGGTGGTCGTCTTCTTCCGGATTAGAAGACTGTAAACCCTTCTCCTATTCTTTTCATTTCTGACGAACCAGGAAGAAGGGGTTTTACATATCGCGCAGATATCGATGTTATATCTGTTAAGTTCATTACTGATCAGGTCTTATCTTCGCTCCAGGCTTAAAATGCTGTTCCGGAGTGTTCTTACATTCCAGGAACCAAAATTTGAATTCCTTGTTTTCTGTCAACCTCATATTTGAAGAACCAGACAGCCGCAGTTTACTACCAGGTTAAAATATTGAGCCAGCATATATTTAGGGCTCCTTTTACCGCTCCTCTCTGTTTATGAAAAGTAGTGCTTTGTCTAAAAGTCCTGCTTTGTCACCATCAGAGGACACGAATCTCACAAATTGCTCATACGACCTGGTGGTCGACACTGTAAATTTCCAGCTAAGGACTTCCTGTAAAACTCTTTACATATGCCTATAGTCTTTGCTCGCTCGCCGGTGGACTTTGTATTAATAGTGAGAGAAGAAATAAAACTGGTAGAGCTGTTGAGTTAGCCACACTTTTAGGAAATGTTGATAACAAATGATTGGCGCCAATGTTTACCATAGTGAACAATGTTGATATTGGCGCCAATGTTTACCACAGTGAACAATACATCTCAGGTATTGGATGGCCGGTGACTCTCAACAGTTGTTCCGCTCTTTCATGGGTTTTCTTTTTCATCCCACCAATCACGCTCCTTACCAAGCAAGCTTGGTGGGGTTGCGGCTTTAGTCGCCGAAGAACCGACAGGTTGTACTGGGCTACATGTTACAAGTAGCACTCACGAGAGACCTGATATATATATATATATATATATATATATATATTTATATATATATATATATTTATATATATATATATTTTTTGAGACGATCGACTTTCGTCAAATCGGACCGAGCGAACAATGTTTCCGCTGGTCTTTCCAATTGCTAATACTATCTATCGGTCGCAACTCCAGGTAGAAGGAGCAACGTGAAATAAAGTGTCTTGCTCAAGGACATAACGCATCGCCTGGTCCAGGAATCGAACTCACAACCTTACGATTGCGAATCCAATTCTCTAACCACTCAGCCACACGCCTTTATATATATATATATATATATATATATATATATATATATATATATATATATATATATATATATATATATATATATATATATATATATATATATATATATATATATATATATATATATATATATATATATATATATATATATATATATATATATATATATATATATATATATATATATATATATATATATATATATATATATATATATATATATATCTATATATATATATATATATATAAAAGAAAATGCGAAGTAGTTTCAGATGTTAAAGTTCTTTATTGATAAGGCTGTAATACATATTTCAATAACGAGATATATATATATATATATATATATATCGTTATTGAAATATGTATTACAGCCTTATCAATAAAGAACTTTAACATCTGAAACTACTTTGCATTTTCTTATTTTAAATATACTCCGTTATTCCTATGTGGAAAAATTACGTAGAGTGCTTGAATTGAATTGCATCAGTATTTACCGTAAGTATATATGTGTGTGTGTGTTTTACTGATGTATATCGTCGAAGGATATAAACATATAAACATCGAAACTCCTCCACAATTGATGCTATACGAGTTCCTTTGGGCATTTTGTCCTTCTTGGGCATTTTTGTTTTATTTTTCATGTGAGAAATGCAGTGAACCAGTGATTACTTTGTTAGAAACTTGTAACCAATGGCGCTATAATCCAGAGAGATATAAAATTATATTTATTAAAATCATTTGAACAAGCGAATTATTTTTTTCATCGTCTAGCTGAGCTGTCTAAACTACTGCAACTGCAGCAATTGTTGTACTTTAGACTTCATGCGTTAAAGTATTTTTCAATTATTTACAATATAACTGAAAGGGAGCTGCTTTAATTTATAATTCATGTATCTTGAAGCCAAAATAAGAATAAGAAGTTAGCACGAAAGCATTGAAATTACTCAGAAGACAGGAGATTTTGCAGCCGATAATGATCAAAATTATTCCACTGAGAAATAAACAACAATTGAAATATTCTTCATAGTTTTGCAACAACCGCCAGACTATATTAAATTCCATATCAACGTTGCTTATTGTACGATGTCTCGACTCCTGAGGTCCCGTGGGCGATTTTAATCATTGAAACACTTGCATTTTCTATGAAGTAAGCCAAGAAAATTATTAATGTGGCAGTACCTTAACCTCCATATATTCTTCTGGACAGAGTCGCTTAAATATAATTAGTAGTGAGCTATATAACTCGCTATATAAATGGAAATATATCGATATTTTCTATTTTCGTATATTTGAGAGATAGATCTTTGTACATTAAATATACATAACTTTACCCATCGTTTCTCTCCTCCCTAAGGAAAAATAAGGAATAAGATTATACCAAAGAAAAGGAAAGATAAATAATCAATAACTGTATCAGTGAACTAAAGAACATTTTTGCTATCTTTTGGGAAATGTAACATTGATATTATAATAGGTGTAGTCTCCTTTACATATTTTAGTTACATTTCTCCAAACAATATCTTTACAATTTCCGTAATCTTTCCTAAAGTGGTAATTGAGTTGAATTTCGTTTAGCAGCCGAAACAGATTTAACAGTGTCTATTTTTTTAATGAAATCTCTCTGGCACAATAGTATCTACTTGATGGTGAATCTAGTAAAACTACCAGATAAGTAATGTTTTACTCTCGGAGTATTATTTTGCAAGCATGCTCCCTACAACAACGGTATGCATGAGTTGCATGTTGTCTTACCTTTTCCAACAGTATACTATATTTACCTGTTGATTGAGTGTTCATTGATTGATTGACGAATCCAAACATTGTGGGGAATGGTTAATAAAGATATTTCATTTTGGTACAAGGTCAAGAAATTTCAATGAGTGATAAAATCGATTAAATCGACCCCAGTACTAGGCCAGTACTTATTTTATCGAGTCCGGATGAAAGGCAAAGGTGAATCACGATGGGATTTGAACTCAGAATGTAAAACGCCGCAACTATGAATAAGTTGTCTGGCACCTTAACAATTCTACCAATCCATAACTCTCTATCATGGATAATAACATCGTCTAAATTCTCTCAAATCATCAAACGATTTCCTACACTTGTATTATGGACATGATTGTGCTGCTCATTTCCCTCACGTCTCTACTAACTCTCATCAATGATAGACTACCAGTGACCAAATATTATCTGCTTTATAATGAACTTGTTACGCATACAAAATAATTCTTCAACTAACAATACTTATAACAATTTCAAAATGTATCTCCTCAGTTCTTCAATTGGAATCCAGTTATATTTATCGAACACAAATATATTCTATTTGAGTAAGAATAGTGCGTCGTCAAATGTTTGCCCATCTTGTTATAGCTATTTGCTGCTCTTTTCATTAATCATGTAAAGTATTTTCATCTAAATATCATCAATATGAGTCCAAACTGAGTTAGGTCCCTTGTCAATGTAGCTCTTTATTTTGCTTTGAACAACTTTAGATGACTTTCCTATACGGTTGCAGAAATGTTGGCCCCCAATGAAATATAAAGAAAACGACTCTACGATAGACTATCAATTTTCCACGCTGTGCAGTTCTCACAGACTTTCCAACTCAGTGCAGTTCTCATTTGTGTCATTTATTCCTGATCATCTGAAGAAACCGTTTAACTAATTTACTGATGTAGAACAATTGTCATCTATGGAGAAACACAATAAACTCTACACTGTGCAAATACAGATTCAAATATTCCCTATTGTAAATAACCTTTACTTCCTTAGATGTGTCTATTATCAATTACTTAACTTTCCATTATCTATAATATCCATCAATATGTGATCAACTCAGAGCTATATGGTATCGGCAATAGAAGGCTGGATATCAAAATTCTCTTCTAATCAAACTCTATTTATTCAGTCACCTAAACCCACAAAATACTTGCCAATATTACAGTACGGTTGTTGTTTAGTCCGAAGCATTCATCCTATCTGTTCCTATTTCTAGATAAGTGTTTCAGAGACAACTATGATTACATTTGGGTGGTACCTCTAACAGAATAAGAACTGGTGATCTTTCGGTTGCTTATTAAGACTGTCTTCCACGTACTTCTGTTATCCAGAGTGTCTGACATCCTGCACCCTAATATATCACTTTGTTACCCGGAACTCTATCTCGTATGTATAATTCTTTAAGCATAAGCACATATACGTGTGCGCACACACAAATATGTATGTATTGTGACATGAGAAATAGAATTTCAGATGAGAGAAACGTATATGTGTGAACGTACGTATGCTTTTCTATGTATGCATATGTGTGTTTCTGTGTGCGTCTATGTCCAAGTGAATGTGTGCGTTTATATTTGTCCATATAACTTCCCTACAAACAAGTTTTATCAGTGTAGAGAAATTTAAATGTCATTAGTACTGCTATTAACATTACCAGAGTCAATTTGCATTCCCTCTTTCCGTGGGTCGATAAAATAAAGTAGCAGTCAAATACTCACTAATTTAATTGATTAGATTCTCTACAATAATGTGCGGTGTTATGCGATTGCTAGAAACAATATCATGAGTTCTACGGTATTATATCATTTCCAAACTGAAGGACTTTACAGGCTTTAGATATTCTCACTTGATAAATTCATTTAGTGCACTTTATAATGTTTAGGCGACATTATTCGTAACGTCACAGCATTAATATAACCGACAACACAAAGAGCCTACATGATAATCACCTAGTCAACGTGAGTCGTTGTGATATCAACCCTGGCATCTTTCAGTGATTTCTTTGCCTACTTTTCATTATACCACATTTGACAATCATTTCATTAGTGATAGCAGCATGCATCCTGCAGAGAGCTGCATGATATTCACACACACATACACACCCTGATATATATATATATATATATATTATAATCTGAGTTTTTCAAATATTAATAATAATAATAAACAAGCCTCATTTTTAAAGCCATGTCAGTAGAATGAACCCTCATTCTTGCTCTTGCGCTGGCATGTAAACTGATATGCCAAAAGTAGAAACAATTATTTAATATAGATATCGACTAGAACACTTTCATTCATATGAAATCATCAGTAATGCATTTCTAGGGATTTCTTGTAAATAAAACAGTTTTAGTCCTTTAGAAGATATTTCTATATTAAATAATTGTTTATAATTTTGGCACAAGGCCAGCAATTATCCCAGTATATTACTGGTATTTTATTTTATCGACCCCGTAAGGATGGTAGGCGAAGTTAACCTCGGCGATATTTGAACTCTGATCATAAAGGGCCCTAACTCTATGCTGTAAAGCATAGCGTCTGACTATCTACCGATACTGCCAAATGAAGCTTATACTCTACTGATGTATTGGGTACCTTATTTAACTGTGGTTACCCCCGAATTTACTCGGGATCCACACACGAACACACATAAAATATCGAGTTTCGATCTGGAAATCGTGGTAGACCACAAATAGAACAGAAGGCAACGAGTATTTTATGAATATATTCCACAATTTAAACAATTTCGTTGTGCTTAATATAGCCGCATACATTACATACAGACGCATATATATATATATATATATATATATATATATATATATATATATATATATATGTATATATGTATATATATTGGTCACTAACCCAAACATTTTATTGAGAAATGATATGGTACTTAAACAGCAATAACCAGGGTGTATCTCGATGTGTCTATAGTATTACTATTCATGTACAATAATGCCCGACTTTGACTATTTCTGGTATTTTATGATATATTTCGCCGCTGTGTTCTATATCTTGTTAAATATTTTGAGAGACTAAATCAGATTTATCCTGGAAATTATGTGACGGATTTCTTTAATAAATACAACGTTGAACAACGTGCAATGAAGCGTCATTTTATTTGATGATTTAAATCTACACACA
>OZ024745.1:133943975-134008975 GCA_964016885.1 Eledone cirrhosa
TTACACTTGTCTTTTGTGTTTTTCAATCCAGATATTTTCATTTTTATTTTATTTTTGCGCAGCCTATCTTACAATTTTATATTTGTACTTATTTATCCACATTTCAATATGGCTGAACGCCTTAATGTGTGTATACTTTTTATATATGTACATGAGTGACTACGTATGTGCGCGCGCGTGCGTGTGTGTATGTGTGTATGTGTATGTGTGTGTGTGTATGTGTATATGTGTGTGTGTGTACAGGTGTTTGTGTGTGTGTGTGTATGTATATATTATGCGTATGTGTACGTGTCTTTATATCCGTGTTTTTGACATCTCGGTTTTATGTTTTGTTCCTTTTTTCTTCTCCCCCCCCCCCTTCCTTTTTTTACTTACTCAGTTTCATACGTGGGCATGTAAACAGGTTTATATGCGTGAGTATAAGTATGTGTGTGTGTGTGGGTATATGTACGTATCGAACGTATGGAAGTGTAAGTGCGCGTGTTTATATAAGCATAATTATTTTTACATTTCTTTTGTGAGACACGCGTGTCTGTGTATGTATATACCCCCCTTTTTTTGTTTTCTTTAATTTTTTCTTTCTAATTTATCGTTATTATATTTTTATAAATATATCGAGACTGACCCTTTTCTTTTAATTATTACACTCCCTTACCTCCTTTCTTTCCGCACCTAAGCGTACGAGTGTCCAGGCGTTTTATGCGCGCGCCTTCATATTCGTATATTTACGATGTAACCATTTCTGTTTGTATAATACAGACATATAGATACATTTGCCCTATTTTAGAATTACGCACACTTTCTCACTATACATGTACATGTACACATATACATATATGCACATCTGTGAGCGTATATACATACATATACACACACCTAGCTATATTTCTTGATAGATTTTTATATATTTCAATTTCTATTTCATTTATCTATATCTTTTTTTGATTTTCTTGATGTGTTTTTCTAAGTGTTTGCCCATGTTTTATATTGCCTCGTCTGACGAACGAATGAAGTCGTTTATTTCGTATTCGCCTCATTCGGGAAACCTCTGGTAATGAGGTAATTATATTGTATTGATTTTTATACATTAAATTTTGCTCTGATACTTACATAGAGCACTCTTCATTTCTATGACCTTTTCTGTTTCCAACGGAAATTTCAATACTTATATATATATATATATAAAATATATAAAATATATAAAATATATATATATAAAATATATATATATATATATATATATATATATATATATATATATATATATATATATATATATATACATATATGTGTATCTGTCTGTTTGTATGTATAGAAACATAAAGACAGTGAGAGAGAAAGAGAGAGAGGGGGGGGGGTAAATTGGAAATAACACGGAAAATATATTTTAGGGTCTGCTTTTCTTTTTTTTATTTCTTTGATTCATCAATGTGACATTATTGAAAAAAATGAGAGGGCAATTCTTTTAAAAAACAGTTTTATAATGTATATATAGTATATAAAGTATTACCGGTTTCGATGTATTAGTAAAATTCATCTTATCAAATGTTGAGTATTACGATTAAAAGAATTAATAAAAATTAAAATTTAAAAATTAAAGATTTAAAATTAAGAGGTAAGTTTTTTCAACTTCCTTGTTGAGAAGGAGACTGGAAAATGAAGTCTTGTGTATAGTGAGAGAGGTGTAGTCATGATAGTAGCAGCAGTGGTAGTGGTGGTAGTTGTGTTTCTTCACAGAACAAAATTGTTTTTAGGGACAAAGGAAATATTCTGTAAATATGTGTGTGTATCTCAATTGTGTTAATGGACTGGTCAAGAGTTTAGATGGTGAGGGGGGGATTGTAAGCTAGAGACAAATTCTGTGGGATTGTCAACAGTGGGGATGTAAAAGAGATTCTATTTGGGGATATGGTTTTAGAGAGTGTGGGTGTGAGAGTGTGAGAGTGTATATATAAAAAAATACACACATGTGGGAGGTGCGTGTATGTGGGGGAGATAGAGAGAATCTAATGGGGGTGTTTACATATTTAATTTTGGTTTAAATTTGTTAATAAATAGTTTTTCTTTATTCATTCTTTGTTGTTGAGTGAAATAATCGGGGCACATGTAAAGGGAGAAGATTTTAAAGTTGGTAGGATCATTCCTGTAGAATCTGCAATGTGGCTACTTAACGGGATTTTTTCTTATGTTTACGTCTCGGCTCTGTTGACGCTGGGTGGTCATTTTTTGCGTAATAACGCACCCGCCTGACCTATGTAGTTATGTCGACAGCCACTGCATGTGATTATGTAGATCAGGTTCTCTGAGTTGCAAGTGAAGTTGTTTTCCATTGTGAAATTTTGGCCATCTTTAAACGTGAATTTTTGTCCTTCAATTAAGTATAGGCATGAGCCACAGTTTGTTCTTCTGTATTTTGTTACCGTAAGGTTGGTGATTGGTTGTGTATATTTGTCCCAGTGAGAATGTGTTTTAGGGATTGGGTTGCCTTTTACTTTTAATGATCTTGTGTGTTTCTAGAATTTTTTTCATTTTTTCATCTTTAAATAGAATGGGGAGGTTTTTGTGTAGGAGGTCGAACATTTCGGTGTTTCTGGTGTTGAACATATGGTAAGGTATTTGTTGTGGTTCTGTGCTTTGGGTTGTTGGGTTGATGAAAATTTGCGTGTTTTGCTCTGTATATACCGTTACCAATTATGTCAAGTGGGAAGGCTCTTAAGGTAAGTGTGTTTTTTAGTTCATTTAGTTTTGTCCCCGTCTGATACAATGGTGTATATATATCTATCTATATATATATATATATAAAGTATTTCTGTATAAAGGTACAGGAAAAAAGAGTCCTCTATGTAGGCTACAGAGCTTATTAGTTATGTAATAAACAACATAAGATAATTATTTCATTTACCAGTGGTTTCTTGAAGGCGGATGTTGTGTCTGTCTTCAGTCGTCAGAATGAATAAATAACATGGTGTTTTTATTAAATATGGATTTGAAAACAAAATTTATGAAATATGAAAGTGAGGCTGAAACAAACGGGCAAAAAGGAATTAAGGGAAAAAAATATAAAAAATATATATATAAAAATAAATATCCAGAACATAAACATACACACACTCCACTACGCGCATATACTAAAAAGTACGTAGACGTATACTTTCTCACATAAGCGTATTTGCGTCTACATAGAAATACGAACAGAAACATAAATACATACACATACATATACACAGATATATATGCACTCAAATATATATCTGTGTATATGTATGTGTATGTATTTATGTTCCTCTTCGTATTTCTATGTAGACGCAAATACGCTTATGTGAGAAAATATACGTCTACGTACTTTTTAGTATATGCGCGTGGTTGGGTGTGTGTATGTTTATGTTCTGGATATTTATTTTTTATATGTATTTTTTATATTTTTTCCCCTATTTCCTTTTTGCCCGTTTTTTTCAGCCTCACTTTCATATTTCCGGAATTTTGTTTTCAAATCCATATTTAATAAAAACACCATTCTGACGACTGAAGACAGACATAACATCTGCCTTCAAGAAACCACTGGTAAATGAAATAATTATCTTATGTTGTTTATTACATAACTAAATAAATATATATATATATATATATATATATATACATATATATACATAGGTGTATAAATATATATTTATATATATATATATATATGTGTGTGTGTGTATATATATGTATGTACATATACATATATGTATATGTATATATATATATATATATATATATATATATATATATATACATATATATATGTACATGTGTATATATGTACATATATATATACATATATACATATATATATATATGTATATTTATACATATATACATATATGTATATATATATATAGATATAGGTATATGTATATTTATATATATATATATATATATATACATATATACATATATATATATATATATATATATATACATATATACATATATGTATATATATATACATATATACATATATAGCTCAATGTAAAATAACAAGTATATTACAGAGCCGAAATACAGTGTATATATATATATATGTATATATATATATATGTATATATATATATATATATATATATATATATATATATATATATATATATATATAAACTGTATCTGTATGAATGAACATTTAGCTCTATTCGTGTATTTACATACATTTCTCATGTTTCTCTGAGATGTAATCTGAAACGTCATAATTTATCAGATTCTTCTCTCTATTTCGCCCGAAGTCCTTTGTTTCCACTCTAATGTCCATGATATTGCTATTTCGTTGAGGAAAAACACCTCTGCTTTGAAAGATTGCTTTTAGAATGGTATAAGAAAGTGTAATATCAATTCTATATCTCGAAATGTGTACTAATTCTTTCCATAAGAAATACAATACAACTATTTATGCCATACGACTTTATACGATAAGGCAGTACATGAGCACACATAAGTATATGTTCGTTTCTTAAATTAAATCGCTATAAATCAGGATTAATAAATAGTGAAATGTTGATGAAGAGAACATATCTCATCCCTGAGGATATATTTGTAAATATAAAAAGGGACATATTGTTTGATGCTTAGAAAGCTTTCACAGATCAGAACATTTTCAAATAATGACTTTTGTATTCCCGAAAGATCTTTCGGGCTTTCAATATTAGATTATTCGAATTGCTTTCTTTTGTCTTGTTATTTTTACCTTGCTAGAAACGGTCGTCAAATTCACAAATTTCTCCAGTTTCCGTTAGGTTCTTCAAAGTATAAAACATTCTACTCTCTCCATATTTAGAAAAAAAAATTACGAAAATGTTTTCCTAATTTCTTTGTGAACAATATCATGGAGTGCGCAAAGGGCATTTTGTATGTTTTCAACTTATAGGTGAATCCAGATATAAATTCTAATTATGTTGGCATAATGTCAATAGATACAGTCTAAAATTAGTTGTATTTCGTGATACATTAAACTCCTAGCAAACCTTATGCTGTGTAATGTCGATTATGATGTTACCATAAATAAAACACACACACACACACACACACACACACACACACACACACACACACTCAAACACACACACACACACACACACACACACACACACACACACACACACACACACACACACACACGGATGTTATACATGCGCAAACGAGGCACACAACATACAACGCACAAAAACAATATGGTGTAAGACAGAACAAAGGAGAGACAGAAAATAAGAACCTAGTAACTGAGGAGGTCACAGAATGTGTGACGAAAGAGCTTTGACAATATATAAACAACCATCCGGTTATCAAACCAACCAGCCAACCGGAAACTTATAATAAATTGAAGTGAAAACCGACAGGTGCGTGTGTTTTTACTAGCAGCATGACCCTCCCAAAGTATAACGATATCTGTTTCAACACGTTTTCAGATAAGAAATCTTGCAAAACAAATTAAAAAACGAAACATATATATATATGTGGGGGGGGGGTCGTGTGTGTGTGTGTTCGTGTGTGTGTGTGTGTGTGTGTGTGTGTGTGTGTGTGTGTGTGTGTGTGTGTGTGTGCATATATATGGTGCTATGGCCTAGACCAATACTGGCCGAAACCTATCAATCGGGGGTAACCACACCAAGTAAGGTACTCAATACAAAGCAGAGTATAAATATTTGATATAGAAAAGGCTTCTACAGGACTAGAACTGTTTCATTCGGGTGATTTCTCCCGAATGGAACAGTTCTAGTCCTGTAGAAGCCTTTTCTACATCAAATATATATATATGAGAGACGTAAAATAAGAAAATTAACTTACTTACTAAAATTTCACTCCAACTAATTAGTTTCTGAAAGGGAATAAACATACTTTTGCTAGCATACGTATGCATCTGTATATATATGTTACTAGATATACTAATTCTTTATAATTATCTCCAAATTATTTTGTCGAGCAAAAATTGGCCAATATTGCTAACAGTCCGGCTGCTGTCTTCTTAACAAACCACTCTTCACTGATTGACCTCGATGTCACGTGATTGATTCTTTTGAATTTGCCACCGACGCGGTAGGCAGTGATTTTCTCAATGGCTTGGAATTTAGTCCACGCTTTGCTTTTTTCCATCCACTGAATTATTTTTTTATAAGTTCCCTGTGTCCACGTATTGCCTGGAAACTTAGCTGAGAATAGACTTCCCTGATGACGAAAGGCTTCTCTGTACGTTTCTTCGGAAAGTATGTTTATTCCCTTTCAGAAACTAATTAGTTGGAGTGAAATTTTAGTAAGTAAGTTAATTTTATAATTTTCTTATTTTACGTCTCTCATATTATTGTTCTGCATCCCCATGCATTGAACCACAAAGTTACTAAGACAAAACCTATATATTTGCTAACATAAGTATGCATCTGTGTATATATATGTTACTAGATATACTAATTCTTTATATATATATATATATATATATATATATATATATATATATATATATATATATATATATATATATATATACAATATATTAACAAATGGAAACTATATTTATAAAACCATATTTATTTCATTATACATATTTCAAGGACACCAAAGCAAATTATGGTGCGCTTTCATCAGATAAAATATAATATAGATCAGTTTTATAAACAAATATTGACATACCCTTAAAGAATGCGACCATGTCGGTTGGAAGCTCCCGGATAGTGGGGTTACTAATTTTATTTTTTATTATTGGTCTATTATGCAAATTAGTGTCGGAGAGGTTTAAATCCCATACATTTAAATTAAGCCGTTGGAATAGGGAAAAAGAAAAAGAAAAAGAAAGAATGAAAGAAAAACAAAAGAAAGAGAAAGAGAGAAAACCCTAAGTGAGAGAGTGTTGTATTAACGTAATTTTATGAGATGATGAAGCGAAAAGATAAATATATATTGGATGAATTACGCGCTGTAAATAAATAAAGCGTGGATAAATAAATAAATAAATAAATAGCAATAACCGGACAATTTTATCTAATGTTTAAATTTGATTAAATTATTGAGATCTATAAATTAAAAATTGAGATCTATATATTATTAAAAGAATATATATATATACTCATATATATATATATATATATATACTGTCAAAAAATATTATTAAAATATATGTTATTATTACATAACCTTACATAAATTTATTATTAATCATCAACCAACAATTAATTATTAAGTTTTCAATTAACAATAAAACTTATAAGAAATAACAAAATATATGTTTAAAATATAGGAATGTTCAGAGATTTTACCGAAGAAAAATCTCTTCTTAGTAATAGCAATACAGCGTGGGGGAAAATTTATTGATTTATTTGTAATTTAGATAGTTCTAAGGATTAAATGTTATAAAAGTTAAGATGATAAAAAAATGTTAAGAGAACCTTATATTATTTTATAGTAAGTTATAATTATATAAATGTTATATATTTTATATAAATCCACCTGTTATACAGTTGTGACTGTTAAAATATAAGTTTGTTTACTATAACGTCTTAATGTTTAAAGTTTTTCATAAGAATATATCTAAAGCATAAACCGTAAAAAACCTTTTATATGAGTTCATTCATAGAATGTATTCAAATTATACATTTCGATATATATACACACACATATACACAGACATACATACATGCATACATACGCATATATACACACAGATATATATATATATATATATATATATATATATATAAATATATATATATATACATACATATACACACATACATATACACATATACATATATATATATATATATAAATACAAAATACGTAATATAAAATAAAATATGAGTTATAATTTAAAAAGGATTATAATTTTAAAAGGAATTACAATTTTTAAAAAAGATATAATTATATAATTTTAGAAGGAATTATATTTTTAAGCAATGTAATTTTAAGCAATATAATTCTAAAAATGTGTAATTTTTAAGCAATATAATTTTAAAAATATATATAAGAATATATAGAAAAAACACAGTATAAAATATGAATTATAATTTTTTGTATATCCATCAGAGGAATTAACAAAAAAAAACTTTTTTTTAGAAACTTTCAGTATGTTAATCTTAATTTTTTATACCCATTTTTTTTTAAACTTTCAGTATGTTTATCTAGAAGAATTTTCAAGGAAAAATTTTAAGGAAAAAGATTTTCTTCATTTAAGAGAGTTTTTGGCAGTCGTATGAAGGAATCTAATGATTTATCGATAGGTTTAATAAGATGAGTTATATATTACATTTTAAATTTATATTTAAACGTTGAATTTAATCTATGTTTGCAAGAACTGAAAAGATTGTTCCTTAAATTCACAGAATTTTTGCTTTTTAATAAAAGAATATTTCCTCTCTACAAAGAGCACAACTTTCCGAAGAGGCGTTAAATGGAGGAGCTTTTGAAATAATATTCCAAAGTAAAGAATAGTTAATGTTCTTTAATTTTAGGTCCCATAGTAAGCTAGATAGAGAAGTTGAAGATTTTTTATTTATATTCGTAAAAGAGCAGTTATAGTTATTAAAGCGAGATTTAAAGTCTCTGGAATTAGAACCTACATAATTAAATGAATTTAAATTAGTTTTTACATTACAATTATATATTATATTTTTAGCTAAACAATTGTTATTTAACGGACAGTTAGATTTTTTTCTACAGTTACATTTATCAAAATTGAAGTTACTAGGAGCCGTATTATTAAATTGGATATTGCTGGGGTTGTTGTATATATACATATATATATATATATATATATATATATATATATATATATATATATATATATATATATATATATGGGATAACAAGTTATCGTTTTAGGTGATCCAGTTAGAGCAACCGTATTTTGTACTTATTTTTTACTTATCTTTTATTATTGATCTTATTATTTTCACACACACTCACACACACATGTATATATATATATATATATAAATTTGTGAAGGAACATGGACTGTGTTGTTGCTGGAAAAAGTGTATTTATAAATAAGAGGAAAGCACGAACGGGGAGGCTAGTTTCCCTTCATCAGTTATCTTCTGGAGATCATGGACATTTCTACACATTAAAGACAATGTCTAGCTCCAGTGCGTCAATAACTGAAGGAAGTTATTGGGGAAAAATTAAGAGAGAGAAAAAATATAACACAAGGGTAAAAAGAAAGAAACGTATATATATATATATATATATGAAGCTTTTAAAATTAGTGTGTATATATATATATATATATATATATATATATATATATATATATTATACACCAATTTTAAAAGCTTCAAGGCATTGAAATATATATATATATATAATTATTTGTCCTTCTCTCTGTTTGTCTGTCTTCTCCTTATGTCTGTCTTCTCCTTGTGCCTGTCTTCTCCTTATGTTTGGAAAAACGGCTCAACCAGTTCAAATCAAATTTTACATACAATATAAAATATTGGACCTAAAATCATCCTTTCGAGAAACGTGAATCCACTACTTCTATGCAATGGTACACTTTATTCCACGTTGTTCCAGTTTACTCATGTATAAATGAGATGATAGGACTGGGGTCCCTATCATTAAATCACCCAAGACACCTCCAGCGAGATATATCTCGGAGGAGGCCAGCTAAACCTGCATAGGTGTGAGCTGTCACACACACATATATATTAACACACACACACACACACGCACACACACACACACATAGAAAGATCACATAACTCACCGTGGAGACGTAGAGGCACTGTCGCACGGGGTGTCTAGGGCACATTTAAACCTGGGGGAGCCAGGAATAATCAACCCCAGTACTGGACTGGTACCTTTTTATCGACCTCGAAAGGATGAAAGGCAAAGTTGACTACGGTGGGATTTGAACTCAGAGCGCACAAAGAGGTGGGACGAATACCGTAAAGCATTCCATCCGACGTCTTAACGACTCTGCCAATTCGCCGTCTATATATATTTACATATGAATACATACATATATTTACAAATATACACACAGACACATACATATATAAAGATCTTGTAGAAAAATCCAAGGGTAAGAGCACTCAGTTCATAGTGCGAATTAAGCATAATTAGTTACAACAGTGACATATACAGGTGCTTAAGTTTCGTTGGTTTATCCACCCCAACTCATTCTAAAACCTTTATAAAAACAAATATATGCTCCGGTGGTTGAATCTGGTTTCCTTTCTGAAGATTATTCGAGAGTTCAAAGGCAGGTAATTTCGAAAGTAGTTATAAATAGCTATGAGCAAAAGTATTAAGTAGGTTACAAAACTAATGTCAGGAGGGGAGGGGGATATTTAACTCAAAGAATTCAAATTCCTTGACATACAAATTAGTCAAGAAACTATATTCCTTGACATCAGGATTAGTTGATCAGGTCTAAACCATGTACTCAGAATGTACCTAGTTTCGTGCGGACAGCGGCTAAAACTGTCAAGTCGTGTATTTAAGCAGTGTTTATCTGAAGCCAATTGAGAGAGCCTATTCCATTTTTCTGAGTTACAAACGCGGTAAAATTTCGTCCCATTAACATAGGCGGTAGATTTTTCTAATATACTCCAGTATGCATGCATACATACATGCATGCATACATACATACATACATACATACATACATACATACATACATACATACATACATACATACATACATACATAATCCTAATCAATGTTCAAAGAAGATGAAAAAATTGACCAATTTACAGAAAAAGTTGTGCATGGATACTTGAGACGTAAAACACAGACCATAGAGGGAATAAACCACTCAAAAAGCCTGGCATGGAGTTCCGACAAGTTTATGACATCACACCTTGAGGGATATCTCTATGCAATACAGGAACAAGAACTCCCTACCAAATATCTGCTGCACAAAAGGGGAGGGCCAGCAGCCGAGAATAAATGTAGGCTATGTAAAACGAAGATCGAGGAAGTAAGCCACATTGTTGCCAGCTGCGAAAGAATGTCATCTCGCTACTACCTTCCCATGAGACACGATGGGATACCTAGAACCATCTGGAACGCACTTCGGAAAACAAAATTAACAACAAACGAGGAAGAATAAATTGAGACAGATGGCACTAAGGAATACTGGTGGGACCTGAAAATAAAAACTGTCACCAAATTAAAGCACAACCAGCCTGATATTGTTGTTTGGGACCACACATTGAAAACGTGTTCTGTTGTGGAGATCAGCTACCCACTTGATGTAAACGTTGTCAGAAAAATACAGGAGAAGGAGGATATCTACGGACCATTGATGATGAGTTTACAAATCCAGTACCCAAGATACACCTTTAGATTCATACCCATCATTATTGGAGCTACGGGTTATATACCAACCCGCTTGGACCAAAATATGACTGAACTTGGATTTGCGGACAAAAAGCGTAGCTCCCTAGTTCATAGTCTACAAATGGCTGCGATAGCTGGTACCGTCAAAATTTGCAAAACATTCTTGCGATTCAAGGGATGACAATTTTTTTTCCTTTCCAACCTTGCCACCAGGAAGGTGGCAGGTCAAAAAAATATACTCGAAATTAAGAGAAAGAGATAACATAATACATACATACATACATACATACATACATACATACATACATACATACATACATACATACATACATACATACATACATACATACATACATACGTTTTAAGAAAAATACAGACGGGTGACATCTATGCACCATTGATGAGCAGATCTAGTATCCAAGATACACCTTCAGCTTCATTCCCATTATTATAGGAGTTACAGGTTATATACCAAACCGTTTGAACCGTACTATGACTGAACTTAGATTTGTGGACAAAGTGCAGCTCCCTAATTCATAGACTACAAATGGCTGCGATAGCTGACACCTTCAAAATTTGCAAAACATACTTGCGATTCAATTTCTTTTCTTTTACAACCTTGCCACCGGGAAGGTGACTGGTAAAAAGGTACTCTAAATAAAGAGAAAGAGAACATGCATACATATATATATATTTACTTACATACATATGCATATACATACACATACATACATACGTACATATGTACATATATAGTGGCTGCCAACTCGTTTTCGAGTACGACCACTACTTTATATCCATGTAGGAGAACCTCTACCGATACGCTGAACGAGTGTGGCTTTTTAGTCCAGCCAGCGACTTGAAAACTCTGGTACAGACACTACAGTTGTGACAATTATTGACACATAGTGCTGGGCCCATGGTACCATGTGACGACATGTGCAGAGAGATCTCCAGATATAAAGCAATGCCTGTGCCGTGAAGCTTTTATAGTGAGCAAAGGCTCGGCACAAAGCCAGTCCCACTCTCTTAACCAAGATGATATTTACCAAAAAGAAGAACAAGTCAACATCATTGGATACCATCAGGGTTGCAGGTGTTATATCAGAGTTTTCCTTCTAGAATTCTACCTTGACAAAGGCTAAGGGGTCATCTCTCCCGGTGATTTTGGCTGGCCATTGACTCTTAAGAGCTCCTTTACCCTTTGGTGGGGTTGCCAGTTTAGTCGCCAACGACCCGACCATGAGACAGGTTGTACTGGGATACATGTTACCAGTAACACCAACTGGTGACCTGACATAATGTACATATATACGTATATAGATACATACATACATGCATATATATATATATACATACATACGTGCATACATACATACGTACATACATACATTGATGGTGGCTGCCAACTCGTTTTCGAGTACGGCCACTTCTTTATATCCATGTAGGAGAACCCCTACCGATGCGCTGAACGAGTGTGACTTTTTAGTCCAGCCAGCGACTTGGAAACTCTGGTACAAACACTAGACTTGTGACAATTATTGACACATAGTGCTGGGCCCATGATATCATGTGACAACAAGTGCAGAGAGATCTCCAGATACAAAGCAATGCCTGTACCGTGAAGCTTTTATAGTGAGCAAAGGCACTGCACAAAGCCAGTCCCACTCTCTTAACCAAGATGATATTTACCAAAAAGAAGAACAATTCAACATCATTGGATACCATCAGGGTTGCAGGTGTTATATCAGAGTTTTCCTTCTCCTAGAATTCTGCCTTGACAAAGGCTAAGGGGTCATCTCTCCCGGTGATTTTGGATGGCCATTGACTCTTAAGAGCTCCTTTGCCCTTTGACAGGTTTTGTTTTTAGTCCTGCAGGATGTCCAAAGTCATCCTCCTCACCAAGAAACCTTGGTGGGGTTGGCAGTTTAGTCGCCAACGACCCGACCATGAGACAGGTTGTACTGGGATACATGTTACCAGTAGCACCAACAGGTGACCTGATATAATTGATACATACATACATTGATACATACATACATACATATATACATACGTACATTGATACATACATACATACATACATACATATGGCGGACGTGTGTAATTACGGCTTACATGAAGGCAACATACCATATATTGGAAAAAGTTGAGCTACATTACGCGGTAAGATTACATACAATAATTCTACATAAGTGTTTGAACTGTAAGTGTGTTGTAAAACACCTATTTATATGAACGATACATACACTTATGATATATGAACGATACATATACTTTAACATATAAATGCAACGTTGTTATATTACATTTATAAAGAAATATAAAAGTAACGTTTTCGATTCAGAAACAAAAATATAAGTGTTTGAACTGTGAATGTTGTGAATATGTTGTAGAACACCTATTTATATGAATGATACATAAACTTTAACATATAAATACAGCGTTGTTATATTATATTACATTCGTAAAGGAATATACTAAGTAACGGTTCTTTTTGTTCTCGATTCAAACGATTCAAGAACAACGTTTAAAACACAGTTGTAGAATTAAAAACTAACTGAAAAGAAATATTACCCAAGCTGTGAATAACTTTAAATTTGATTCTGACAGAACTTTGTCGTAACTTTTAAAGAAGATCATCGACTATTTAAAAAAAAATAAATACAAAATATTAGTGAATAGACGAACTCATCATGGCAAAAAGTACAAGTCTCCTTCGACCAAATCGCAATTACAACCGTTGTATACAGTGGAGCTACGAGCTTAACAAAGAATTATATGAAGCATACAAACAATCTGAACCCCAAAAGTTCGGTTTTATGCAAAGGCTAAAAACTTTATGGAACTCCAAACACCCAGAATTAGACTTTTCTCCAAAGCATCTAAATGAACAGGCAAAACGTATCATTAGATGTAAATTGATACATCTAACGGAATCGAGTGATACTACAAATACAGCCCTTGTAAACAACCACCCCACCTCCACTGACAGACAAAGAGAATGGCCAGCTAAATCTAACAGTGAACAGCTCACCAACAATTTTGCTGAAATCCATCCCACTTCCACTGAAGAACAGCGAGAAAGGTCAGCTGACTCTAGTAGTAATTGTCACCACATCAACAACGAGGCTGCAATTCATGACTCTACTGAACAAACAGAGCACCAAAAACTTGTGGGCACCCTACAAGTGATATGGAACGATATGTTTCAAGAGATACACAGCCTTAATGTGAGTGACAGACCATACAACACTAGAGTCAGTAAAGAACCCACTAAATTGGAATTGGAAGCGGTGAACGAAATAGCTGGCAATTATCTGAAGGCTATGCGATCTAAAGGTGTAGAAACGACATTTGAAACGCTCAATGTTTTGTTATATGTTTCAGCTGTCACATTGCTATCATATAACACACATCTAAAACCACGCAATCAAGATACAAACAGAAAGCCTGAACCAGCGTGGATGCGAAATTTAAAAACCAAAATTTTGTCCCTGAGACGAAGTATCTCACACATCGCAGTCGTTATGAAATGCAACATAGAGAGAAACTTCACACGACACCAGGAAGACCTAAAGAAAAAGTTAGAGAGACGATTTGGAGATACCAAATTTAAAACTTTGAACTCCAAATTACACCAGTTGAAACAACAACTCACAGCTACAACAGAAAGACTAAAATATAAGTCAACAGCCCATAAACGACAAGTGCTAAATAGATTGTTTGCCAGAGATCCTAAATCAGTTTATCGCAGCTTCGGTGGCAAAAGCTCAATCCCTGTAAACGACACCCCTTCAAAAGAACAGGTTGAGAACTACTGGAGATCTGTATGGGAAACGGATGACGGATTCAACAGACAAGCTAATTGGCTAAAACAACTGGAACAGGACTACTGCCAACATGTCCAGACAAAACAATATGACATAGATGGGTCAATACTGGAAACAGCTCTACAGAAAATGTCGAATAGGAAATCGCCAGGCCCAGACCTCATTACAGGATACTGGTTGAAGAATTTCACTTTCTATCGGCAAGATCTCATACGGCTGTTTACAGAAACCATTAAGGGCACACAAGAACTGCCCAGATGGTTATCAACTGCCACTACTCTCCTCATTCCCAAAAATAGCCAAACCACCCTTGCTAAAAATTACCGCCCAATTGCCTGCCAAAACATCATGTATAAATTATATACTGGGTGCCTTAACCTGTTCTTACAGGATCACTGTGCTACCAACAACATCATAACACCTGAGCAAGCTGGTGGAAAGAGGGAGGTGTGGGGTTGCATAGATCACCTACTAACTAACAAAATGATTCAGGAAAAAACAACAAAGAATCGCAGAAACATGACTGTCGTGTGGCTGGACTATCAAAAAGCATTTGATAGTGTACCTCATGGGTGGATTATTAAGGCTTTACAGTTAGCTAAAGTCCCACAACCATTAGTAGCTGCTGTTGAACGCCTGACCAAGAACTGGTACACCAATTTGATCCTTAGAGGTGAGAAGGAGCAGGTTAAGACTGATAGGATACATTACCAGAAGGGCATCTTTCAGGGTGATAGCTTGTCAGTACTACTCTTCGTTCTCTCACTGAATCCACTATCTTACCTACTCAGGAAACAAGGTGGACAAAGAAGTGGGCCCAGAAGTATCTCCCATCTTTTCTTTGTTGATGACCTGAAGTTGTATGGGCTAAATATCAATGACATCAAGAAACAATTGGACCTCATTACACAATTTTCAACCGACATCAAAATGAAATTTGGTGAGTCCAAGTGTGCATATTTGGCAGTAAAACGTGGAAGAGCTGTGCCCTCCTCTAGAAATCTAGATATGAACGGCCTGACAATACAACCTCTGCAGTCAGGTGACAACTACAGATATCTTGGACAGGATGAGAATGTCAGATATGATGGACCCATAAATAAGGAGAGAACCAGAACTGAATACCTCAGAAGAGTAAAAAAAATATGGTCATCAGAACTGTCAGCATACAACAAATACATTGCCCACAATACCTATGCTGTGCCAGTTCTAACGCCAACATTTGGCCTACTGAACTGGTCATTGCAAGAACTAAGTGAGATGGATGTTAGAACTCGAAAACTTCTCAGTGTTACTGGGAACTTTAACATCAATGGTGATGTGGATAGGCTATACTTCTCACGCAAGGAAGGTGGCCGGGGTCTAAAATCAATATTAACAACATATGAGACCCGGATAGTAACACTGAAGCAACACCTTCAACAGAGGAAAAAGGTTGGCGACCATCTTGCTCAGGTTTATGAGCATGAAAAAAGAAATATCATTAGAATAGCGACTGATCTGGAGGAGAGATATGGAATAAAGCCTGATATAAATCTCTCACCCAGAGAAATCGGAAGATCCTATTCAATGTTCAAACAAGAAACAAAAATTGACCAATTTACAGAGAAAGTTGTGCATGGATACTTGAGGCGTAAAACACAGACCATAGAGGGGATAAACCACTCAAAAAGCCTGGCATGGAGTTCCGACAAGTTTATGACATCACACCTTGAGGGATATCTCTATGCAATACAGGAACAAGAACTCCCTACCAAATATCTGCTGCACAAAAGAGGAGGGCCAGCAGCTGACAATAAATGTAGGCTATGTAAAACAAAGATCGAGGATGTAAGCCACATTGTTGCCAGCTGCGAAAGAATGTCATCTCGCTACTACCTCCCCATGAGACACGATGGGATAGCTAGAACTATCTGGAACGCACTTCGGAAAACAAAATTAACAACAAACGAGGAAGAATATATTGAGACAGATGGCACTAAGGAATACTGGTGGAACCTGAAAATAAAAACTGCCACCAAATTAAAGCACAACCGGCCTGATATTGTAGTTTGGGACCACACATTGAAAACGTGTTCTATTGTGGAGATCAGCTGCCCACTTGATGTAAACGTTGTCAGAAATATACAGGAGAAGGAGGACATCTACGGACCATTGATGAGGAGCTTACAAATCCAGTATCCAAGATACACCTTTAGCTTCATACCCATCATTATTGGTGCTACGGGTTATATACCAACCCGCTTGGACCAAAGTATGACCGAACTTGGATTTGCGGACAAAAAGCGCAGCTCCCTAATTCATAGTCTACAAATGGCTGCGATAGCTGGCACCTTCAAAATATGCAAAACATTCTTGCGATTCAAGGGATGACAATTTCTTTTCTTTTACAACCTTGCCACCAGGAAGGTGGCCGGTCAAAAAAATATACTCGAAATTAAGAGAAAGAGAAAACATATATACATACATATATATACATATATATGTGCATACATACATACATATATTGATACATACATACATGCATATATATATATATATATATATATATATATATATATATATATATATATATATATAGCGTAAGGTCTTCGAAATGCTTTTAATTAAGCATACAGTGTATTGCAAAATACACTATATATACATTCATATATATATCGCTATTTCAGAGCACCAATTCTAATTTTCAATTTCTGCTTGACCGGCAACCGCTCTGTATAATCAGTTCCTGATTATTACTAGAATTCTATAAGAATCAAACATTCATGATTTTCAGCAAACTGGTGGAGTAGTTAGCTTTGATAAATACCAAAAAGTACGAAACAGAGCTCTGTCAACTTTATCTCCCCCTGTTTGCTGAAAATTTAAAGTAAGTGAAACTGTAACTACTCTAAAACAATAGCGTAAGGTTTTCGAAATGCTTTTAATTAAGCATACAGTGTATTGCAAAATGCACTATATATACATTCATATATATATAGCTATTTCAGAGCACCAATTCTAATTTTATATTATATATATATATATATATATATATATATATATATATATATATATATATACACATTGATACATACATACATGTATACATACATAATACATGCATATATATATATACATACATACATTGATACATATATATATATACATACATGCATATATATATATATATATATATATACATATATACATACGTGCATACATACATACATACATACATACATACATACATACACACACCCACACGCATAAATACGTGCATACATGTATACGATCATACATACATACACACACACACATACATACAGGCACATACATACATACATACATACATACATACATACATACATACATACATATGAGAAGAAAACATTAAGAGTTATTTACAGTTGTCAATGGTTTAGTGATATGACGGTGTTTATTGGAGATGTTTTCGTTGCTCATTCAATGAGACGTGCTTCTTTTATAGGCAGACACACTACACGGCTTCGCGCCTTTCCATAAACAGGATGTCATAACCTCTATATAGTCTTCACTTATTTAAGGATTAAAGAACAACATAAAAATATCTTTCAATGCGAGACACACGCTCTAATAGACATACATATTTACATATATTCGAGTTTTTATTCTAGCGTAGGCATCCAAATCATTCTGCATTCATTCTGCAGTAATATATTTAATATATATATAGCGATATACCAGCATATATATGTGTGAGTGCGTGTGCTTGTGTGTGCGTTTGTGCTCTGAGTGCTTATATATAGATTAATATATATGTATGTGTATATATGCCTGCGCGTATGTAAGGATATGCATATAGATACATATATATATATATATATGTATCTATATGCATATCCTTACATACGCGCAGGCATATATACACATACATATATATTAATCTATATATAAGCACTCATAGCACAAACACACACACACACACACACGCACACGCACTCACACATATATATACATGTACATATATATATATATGTATATGTATATGTATATATATATATATATAATTATATATATACATACATAAATACATACATACATAATACATACATACACATATCTCTGTCTATATATATATATATATAGAGAGAGAGAGAGATAGAGAGAGAGAGAGAGAGAGAGAGAGAGAGAGAGAGAGAGAGAGAGAGAGAGAGAGAGAGAGAGAGAGAGAGAGAGAAGGGGGAGCTGTGGGTAGGTACAAACGATAGAAGGAGCAATCAACAATATTTATATAAACAGTTGGACTTATTTACTATGAGTCGTGTCAAAGACATCAACAGGCCAGGCTTTTTCTGATGTCTGCAAATCCGTAATATTTAGAGGTGTTTGAAAGAGTTAAACCTGTTTACATCTCGGAAGGTAATGCACAAAGAAGAAGACATTTTAGAAATACTATTTACATTCAATTTGATTCTATCAACGATGAATATGGTGCCCACAGTGGCTGCAGGGAATTGTTTGTATTATTCTTGGCTCCGGATCGTGCCTTTGCTGTCACGTCGTGCCTCCGCCACTCGGGCCCATCGAACAGCTTTTGTCTCCTCGTTTTTGAGAGCACGGGCCCAAGCTCTGACAACGCAGCCTTTCGTGATTTGCGTTGAAGAATTGGTCGAGTGTCAATTTCGCCGCAAGCACGTCGGTCGCAATGCCTTTACTAAGCGTCTCGTCTAATTTTCTAACTAGTAATATATATTTTCTAAAATATACAGTGACTGATGAGCTTGATTTGCATATTAGCCGAGCTTAACTCTGCCTTTCATCCTCACGGGGTCGATAAAATAAAGTACCAGTCACGCAATGGGGTCGATTTTAATCGAATTTTCCCTTCCCCACAAATGTTGGCCTTGTGCCTATATAAAGAACGACGCCCCTTTATGGTCTGAGTTCAAATCCCGCGGAGGTTAACTTTGCCTTCTGCCCTTACGGGGTTGATAAAATAAAGTACCAGTAATGCACTTGGATAATTGCTGGCCTTGTGCCTAAAGTAGAAACAATTATTATTATTATTATTATTATTATTATTATTATTATTATTATTATTATTCCTTGAATCTCAGTCATTGATGTTAGTTAACTGGAAAGTCCGTTAATTATTATTATTATTATTATTATTATTATTATTATTATTATTATTGTTCTTTGAGTCTCAGTCGTTGATGATATTTAACTGGAAAGTTTGTTGAAATGAAAATCAAGCATCTACCTGCAGCCTCAGATATTCAGGACGTATCGGAGGGTTCTTGCTGTTCCCAGCAATTATGCCTTTTGAAGTGTCCAGAAAACGGGGCTGGACTAATCTTCTTTAACCATCCTTGGAAACTCTTTGAGATAGTACCTAGTGCGCCTATGACAATCAAGATGACTCTGACTTCATGGCAGTTCCAAATCCTTTTTAACTCCCACTTTAAATCCTGGTATCGGTTAATTTTCTCCCTCTCCTTTTCTTGCACTCTCGTGTCAAATGGGCAGGCTACATCTACAATCAGGCGCGATCTTTTTTCCTTTGGCAGTATCGGTAGAGTCGGACACCATGCTTTGAAGCATAGAGTTACGTCCCTTTACGGTCTGAGTTCAAATCCCGCCGAGGTTAACTTTGCCTTTCATCCTTACGGGGTCGATAAAATAAAGTACCAGTAATACACTAGGTAATTGCTGGCCTTGTGCCAAAAGTAGAAACAAGTATTATTATCATCAACAACATCATCATCATCATCATCAAATCCCTGGCCTGGCAGTGCTACCGGGGAGCGCTGCCAGTTCGAGATAAGCTCTACAGGCACGGAAGTGCCGTCAGCCGAGCCTGTCCGAGATGCGCGCAGAGCGACGAAACCGTCGTGCACGCGCTCGGTCAGTGCCCGAGCATTGCTGACTTGTGGAGCTATGTCGAACAGTTGCTGTCGCGTGTAGGACTGATCCGGTTATCGACTGAGTCAATTGTGCAGATGGTCTCGCCGTCTTCCTTCGAGGAGGAAGGGTAGGCGGTTTTCATCTGCCTGGTGGCCATGGCGAAAGAGATTGTGTGGTGGACAAGGTTGAAAGGGTTAAAGACAGACACTTCCTCTTCGGCGAATCCCTAATTAACTTTTTCAAGTTTCACTTGAAGAGGAAAATCAGGGTGGAGAGGCAAGTGCTGCCTTCTAGCAATATTGTTGAAAGGTGGGTGAATGTAGCGAGAATGGTCCGAGTGAACGGGACCGCTCTGAATATACGTCTGTAGTTTGAGAGATGGAAAAATTAAGAGAGGGCGCTTGACCTGGTGGTCAGGGTGGCCGTGGTTTTTTGTGTGGTTTTCGCCACGAGTAACTCGGAGGTTTCCCCCCTATTGGGGCATTTTTCATTGTTTCAATTTTCATTTTTATTGTTTATATATATATATTTCTATGTCTTTTTTTTTCATTTCTTATATAAATAATAAAAATATTTACACACACAAAACCCACATCGTACCGTCTTGTACCGTCCTGTGCCGTCTGTAATGTTTTTCTTTGTCAGCCCTTGTGGCCAATAAAGAAATCATTATTATTATTATTATTATTATTATTATTATTATTAAAGGGCGGTGGGTTGGCAGTATCGGTAGAGGGTCGGACGCCATGCTTTGCAGCAGAGAGTTACGTCCCTTTACGGTCTGAGATCAAATCCCGCCGAGGTTAACTTTGCCTTTCTTCCTTACGGGGTCGATAAAATAAAGTACCAGTAATACACTGGGATAATTGCTGGCCTTGTATCAAAAGTAGAAACAATTATTATTATTTAGCACTAGTGCATCAGAAGAGATGTGTGTATCTGTTGGAGCCTATGTCTTCGTTCTATCTGGTAAACGGTGGAGGATATAGAAATAAATCACTGATTACTGCTTTATCTCAGGAAACTGACTCAGCAGGACATCATTTCATCTCTTCCACAGCAAAGTAAACTATATCTACCACACACACACACACACACATAAATATATATATATATATATATATATATATATATATATATATATATATATATATATATATATATAAATGCAAGTATGTATTTATATATGTATGTATATATATTTATATATATATATATATATATATATATATATATATGAATGTATGTATATATATTTATATATATATATATATATATATATATATGAATGTGTCTATACACATATGTGTATACACACACATACATATATATATATATATATAGAGAGAGAGAGAGAGAGAGAGAGAGAGAGAGAGAGAGAGAGATACGTGTATATATATATATATATGTGTGTGCATTTAAATATATATATATACATGCATACACATATGCATGTATATACACACACACTCATATATTTATATATATGTTTCTTTATGTATGTATGTATATATATTTATATACACATATATGTAAGAATCTTTTTAATGAATGCTTGTGTGTGCGCGTGCCTGAAATCGTGTATATGTACAGATATACATACACGTTGTGTGAATATGTGCGTGTATGTACGTGTGCATGGTTATGTGTGTGTGTGCATGTGCATGTGTGTATGTGTATGTGTGGGAGTATGTGTGTGCGTGTGTGTATGTGTGTGAGCATATGTGTGTGTGTGTGCGTGTGTGTATGTGTATGTGTGTGAGCATCTGTGTGTGTGTGCGTGTGTGTATGTGTATGTGTGTAAGCATATGTGTGTGTGTGGGTATGCGTGCGTGTATGTGTATGTGTGTGAGCATGTGTGTATGTGTGTGTGTATGTGTATGTGTGTGAGCATGTGTGTGTGTGCGTGTGTGTGAACATGTGTGTGTGCGTGTGTGTATGTGTGTGAGCATGTGTGTGTGTGTGCGTGTGTGTATGTGTATGTGTGTGAGCATGTGTGTGTTTCTGTGCAGAGAGAGAGAGAAATATGTATGTACACATGTATGCACGGTCGTACAACCTTACAATGGGCATTTATATATGTGTACGTGTAACCGATATTACTGCGTGAGCCAAGAGTAATTGCATATGCATGTTTAATGGCAGTTACGAAAGATATGTAGCTGTCTATAATGAATGATATAAGAAATTCTATTAAAGAACGGGACATAGTTGAGGAAATTGTTAGAAACGGAATTAGAAATATATTCTCGTAGACGCTGAGAATTCCTTTTTTCTTCCTTCTCCTTACAAAAGCCCAATGATAATTGATGACATTTGGATGATGAATCCAGCCTTATCTATAGAGATAATGTATCAAACGGATCTTCTTTGAGCGTAGAGAACACATAAATAAAGAAATTCAGTTTAATGATGCGGTATGAGTATGGTTTAAGTTTCCTACACTACCGTTAAAATGGCGTCGAATTTGTTATACAAGAAAATATACATATTTGTGGTATTTTTCTGTCAACAAAAATTTTCTTTCAGAACAAAAAACCTCAGGCTGGCAACATATGGATTGTCTGTTTGTTTAGCGATCTCAGTACCGTGTTGCATTTATGGTCATGTTCTTACCTTATGTTGAAGACGCCGAGGTCATTTAATTAAACTGATGATTGTGGAATGTGCTACTATTTACAATGAGACAAGCAGGACTTTGATAGAGTCTTACACTTCTGGATCTGTTCTGCTAGACTATCCTATGACAGCCATATCAGAGACTCCAGATCTGACCTGTTCTGCTAGACTATCCTATGTTAGCCATATCAGAGACTCCAGATCTGACCTGTTCTGCTAGACTATCCTATGACAGCCATACCAGAGACTCTAGATGTCACCTGTTCTGCCAGACTATCCTATGACAGCCATATCAGAGACTCCAGATCTGACCTGTTCTGCTAGACTATCCTATGACAGCCATACCAGAGACTCTAGATGTCACCTGTTCTGCCAGACTATCCTATGACAGCCATATCAGAGACTCCAGATCTGACCTGTTCTGCTAGACTATCCTATGACAGCCATACCAGAGACTCTAGATGTCACCTGTTCTGCTAGACTATACTATGATAGCCATATGAGAAGCAGCTCGTGTAAGATGTGGCTTTTCACCTCACAGGTCGGTTTGAGAACTGAGAGAGACTAGGTGCCCTCCTTGAATAAGTATACATCGTGCATCATCAGTTCATCGAATGGCATGTTGGACAGACACTGAGACACACGGGGACGCCACAAAAGACCATCCAGTGCTAACCAGTGAAATCTACTACAGCTCTACACACTCTTAAATTAACGTATACATATTTATACACCCATACGATATATATATATATATACATACAAACTATTGGATGGCAGTCGACTCACATGAGTTCAACCGCCATTTGTCAGGTTTTGTTTTACATCTTTTAGAATATCCAAAATCACCCTACTTACCAAGCAAACTTAGTGGGGTTACCATTTTAGTCACCGTTTATGAAAGGTTGTACTAGGTTGCATGTTACTAGTAGCATTTAAGAGTGATCCGACATATAGTAAGTAGCGCCTTAATTTATGTAATCAACATCCAAGCTTTGAATAATATAATCAGCTTTTTTCTCATAATTAGTGATGAGTTGTTGATTAAGTAATGCGTAAAACTTACTTCTTTTAATACCTTTGGCAAACATTAGAACACGGGGGGTGACTAATTAGTATAACTTATTGACATTTAGTTTCAGTTCCGTAGAAATGAATAAATTGAGAGAAAATCTGTTGAATCCTTCACATCAATGTTTGTGTTTTCATTCTATTTTCAAAATATATTTTAACACATATACAAAGTTTTCTAGAGTTTCAGGCGAATCAGTCGTTTGGCTGTTGGATTAATATCCGTAGGCAAGAATTGTCCAGTGGCTGAGTACACCTTACTGCAAGTAGGCACCGCGTGGTAAATATCCTACTACGCTAGAGTACGCTAATACTGAAGATTGTTTCAATGTCTCTTTAGTTGAAGCTGTTGTAAGTTCAACTCCTCCAGTGTTTAAAAGATTAAGTGGAATGAGTTTCAAGTTCACTTATTCTTGAAATAAAGTCATGTTTTAGCTACAAACGTCTCAGTCAGCGATGAAACATGTCATTACATAAGGATGGACCTTCATGCTAGACATCATCCCAACTAGATTTATAATTTCTATATTTTGAGCGCTCGTTAATTATATTGTGTTCCAGTTAACTCATAAATAGGGTTCTATATTCCAGGAGTGTTAATGTAACATGAGTATTGTGGTGAATGACGATTCAATCATCTGAGTTTAACAATGGAATTCGTTACATGTACGAGTATACCAACACTTCCTAAGAATATTACTGCGGAGTTGGGATGTTGTGGTACCATTTAACTCATTAAAAGACAGCATTCAACGATTTAATGGTCTATCATACTTTATACAAGAGGACGGCTCAGACTATGGCAGATTTTTCTCCTAAGAATATATGAATTTAACATTAGCAAGATGACGAACCTCAGTTTCTACGTTCTCTGTCACAGCATTCAGCACATGTTATTATAGATAAACAGCTCTGATAACTATTCTTTACAATTACATACACGAAGCTATTTATAGATGAGTATCTTTTCGGAGAACCTTTTTCAGAATTACCATGAAGATATACGAACTGCCAACTCCTCGACTAAAATTCAGATATTGTTACGACTGCCAGCGGTTATGTGTATTATTGGTATTGGCGTACTGTCCCTCTCTAGTCCACAACTACAAACTATCTACTTCAAAAGAAAAAAACTTTTGAGTCCAATGAAAGGATGACTTAACCAATTTAAACTTCTTAGAATCAACACACTTTTGATTTCTGTTATATGAATATTAATTTTCTTTGTGTTGTGTTAACATCAAAACTTATTTCAATTACTTTGATCTAAACCCTAAGTCTAACCCTTTCTCACGATGTCTATAGCTTTTGAAATATACTTTTCTTCTTGTATAAATAACAAAATTTTCCAAATTACATTTCACAAATATATAAAGAAATCTTTCGGAACTCATATTATTTATTCAAGAAATGTTCTATTACAATTCTGACTTAGCAACACCTTTTATAATTTTCTCTATTGTTTCTTGTAAATGTAAATTTCTTTTGGCATTTAACGTCATTTTCTTCTTATTTAATCTTCGAAATTTGCTACAAAACATAACTTGTGTATATCTCATGTTATATGAAAGTATTTCAGAATGTATTTCTATTTCCATCAAGTTAAAAGTTCAAATTAAAATCTTCTATCATCTGAGATGATATAAAACCAACATCTAATTATAAGTCAGTTGGTGTGCCTCAACAAGGCAATAGAAATGTTATAGTAATAGAAATGTTATAGTAAGAGTCCGAAACCTAGGAATTCTCTTCGTCCTTACTACATACAATGTACTCTACTTAATTATTTGTAGTACATTGAATTAACTTTTCATTCTTTTCTCCAAATAAACATAAAAATAAACATAGCATTAATTATAGCTAAATAAAAAGAGAAAGGCTTTGTTCTAGTGGTGGTAAGAAAGAGGATGACGATGGTCGTCTAAAACACATAATGTAAGTTAATACTCATCTTTTTCCATTTCTTTGGGGGTTCTAAACTCCACTATCAGGCTAAAATTTCTTTAGTCAAAAAAGTACAACGAAAGCTTCTATTTCTAATTTGAAACTCGCTCGATGTTTCAGAACAAACTTACTTGTAATGAGGCTGTTTGTTTGCAAATGAATCGGATTGTATTATTATTCGATATAGGCGGTGGATTGGCAGTATTGGTAGAGTGTCGGATGCCATGCTTGGCGCATAGAGTTACGGCCCTTGCCATTCTGAGTTCAAATCCCGCCGAGGTTAACTTTGCCTTTCATCCTTACGGGGTCGATAAAATAAAGTACCAGTAATACACTGGGTAATTGCTGGCCTTGTGCCTAACGTAGAAACAATTATTATTCGATATAAAATTCATGAATGCATTTTTGTATCTGCTATGTCAGAGCGAAACTAATTTTGTTTCTAATAAATGTACTTCTATTGCAAACAAATATACAGAAAATTATATTGCAGTCCAAATGGTAGGGGCAACAAAACTTGAAAGAAATAATATCTATTGAGTTGTATTAAATAATGTGATTGCATCTAATCCATTACATAATTGGTGTTTGTGGATAACATCAGAACAAGTTTATACAGGAATATATGTTCTTGACCAGTATAGCAAAGTCAAACTTTGAGAGATTTGAACTCAAATAACAGAGACCAAACCAAATAGTATATGCCATTTTATCCGGCATTCTATCGTGGCTTCAAAACTATATAGACTTAAAATGCATTCTAATAACGATTTCTAGCATTGGCATAGGTCTTCAGATTTAAGTGGAGATGTATAATCAATTACATCTACCCCAGTATATTAGTGATACATTTTTAAATCTATCCAAGCGAGATGTGTGCAAAGTCGTCTTCGGTAGGATTTAAATTTCAGCCTTAAGAAGATTGAAGGAAATATTAAAATATGTAGATACACTTGTTTGTTCTTATTTTAGTGATTAAACTGCGGCGAAATATGATAGATGGGGATGTTTTCTCAACGTACATTGCAGTATTATAGACTGCAAAATTAACACTCTTTGAAAAGTAATCGATACTTTAGTTAAGAATTTTAAATTTAATCTACTAAATGTTATGTTTGTGTTTTTCTTGTTCGTTGTTTTGTGGTAAACATATACAGACAATAGCATTTCCCATGTAAACCAGTGATGGAGGCAGATGAAAAACAAACGTTAAAGGCAAGAGTGGAATATATAAGTAGAATTTACTAAATGATAAGAATGGTTTTCAGCTCGTCTTTGTCGAAGCAAAGTGTATTCTGTAATCAGATTACAAATAAACTATAATATTACAAGCTAAAACAAAAATATGGTGCATGTGCGTGTGTGTGTGTGTGTGTGTGTGTGTGTGTGTGTGTGTGTGTGTGTGTGTGTGTGTGTGTGTGTATGTGTGTGTGTGTGTATGTACGTGTACATGATGGCTGCCAACTCGTTTTCGAGTACGGCCACTACTTTATATCCATGTAGGAGAACCCCTACCGATGCGCTGAACGAGTGTGACTTTTTAGTCCAGCCAGCGACTTGAAAACTCTGGTACAAATACTACACTTGTGACAATTATTGACACATAGCGCTGGGCCCATGGTACCATGTGACGACAAGTGCAGAGAGATCTCCAGATACAAAGCAATGCCTGTGCCGTGAAGCTTTTATAGTGAGCAAAGGCACTGCACAAATCCAGTCCCACTCTCTTAACCGAGATGATATTTACCAAAAAGAAGAACAAGTCAACATCATTGGATACCATCAGGGTTGCAGGTATTATATCAGAGTTTTCCTTCTCCTAGAATTCTGCCTTGACAAAGGCTAAGGGGTCATCTCTCCCGGTGATTTTGGATGGCCATTGACTCTTAAGAGCTCCTTTGCTCTTTGACAGGTTTTGTTTTTAGTCCTGCAGGATGTCCAAAGTCACCCTCCTCACCAAGAAACCTTGGTGGGGTTGGCAGTTTAGTCGCCAACGACCCGACCATGAGACAGGTTGTACTGGGATACATGTTACCAGTAGCACCAACTGGTGACCTGACATATGTATGTATGTACGTGCACATACATACATACATACATACATACATACATACATACATACATACATACATACATACATACATACATACATGTATGTACGTGTACATACATACATACATACATACATACATACATACATACATACATACACAACTAGTTAGGAAATTACAAGTACAATCCATTAATGGAACAGTAAAAAATATGTAAAACATTCCAAAACTTTTGCATCTAATAACTGCATATACACATGTGCAGATGCAAAGCATATACACATGCACACATACAACTCAAAACATACGCATCCACACATATAATAACATCTATATCTACACATGCATGCATACATACATATCTACCTAGTTGATGTTGTGTAAATTCAAATGAGAGAGTCTTGTGTCTATGTTAGAAACCGACTCTCTCTCTATTGGTAAAACTTTGTGAAATTATAAAACCAGAAGAACATACATACATACATACATACATACATACATACATACATACATACATACATACATACTACATACATACATACATACATACATACTACATACATACTACATACATACATACATACATACATACATACATACATACTACATACATACATACATACGTACATACATACATACATACATACATACATACATACATACATACATACATACATACATACTAGCACAAACCCACAATCAGTGAATAAGAATATTTTATAGCAAGAAACATGAATAAATGTTTGCCTTCATTGTTTATGTAGCTGTTAATTGCAATGTCTTCTGTGATTCTGTCTCTTGAAATGGGGGGGGGGGGGCTGTGAGGTGTCATCAGTAAGGTGTCGGGCTGTGAGGTGTCATCAGTAAGGTGTCAGGTGTCAGTCTGTGAGGTGTCATCAGTAAGGTGTCAGGTGTCAGTCTGTGAGGTGTCATCTGTAAGGTGTCATCAGTAAGATGTGAGGTGTCATCTGTAAGGTGTCATTAGTAAGGTGTCAGGCTGTGAGGTGTTATCAGTAAGGTGTCAGGTGTCATCAGTAAGGTGTCAGGTGTCATCAGTAAGATGTGAGGTGTCATCAGTAAGATGTGAGGTGTCGTCAGTAAGGTGTCATCAGTAAGATGTGAGGTGTCATCAGTAGGGCATGAGGTGTCACCAGTAAAGTGTCATCAGTAAGGTGTCAGGTGTCATCAGTAAGATGTGAGGTGTCATCAGTATGGTGTGAGGTGTCACCAGTAAAGTGTCAAGATGTCAGGTGTCATCAATAAGGTGTCAGGCTATGAGGTGTCATCAGTAAGGTGTCATCAGTAAGGTGTCATCAGTAAGATGTGAGGTGTTATCAGTATGGTGTCAGACAATAATACAAAAGAAGGAATTAATTCATTTTCCACATGTGATTTGTCTGCTACTGGCCCCATGTAACCCAGTACAACTTGCTTGATGGTCGAGGGGTCAGCGACTCAATTGGCTACAACACCCCCACCCACTCCTACCACCAACACCAAACTGTGGTCTGGTGACGAGTGGGAGTGAACCACCAGCAACACAAAAGCAAAAGCTGTAAAACGAGTTGATAAACTCCTCACAATCAAGGGCCATCCAGCCCTACTAAGGGTTAAAAACCGCACCAACCTGTATTTGGCCAAGCATGGTGAGTACCACTACACTTCTCTTTTGTTTTTGCTGTTAGAGTTTCTTTAAGCTCAGTTGATAGATCAGGAATAGGTGTTTGTAGTACCTGTCTATTACAACAATCAGGAATAGGTGGTAGTAGTATCTGTCTATTACAACACAAATTGGAATGTCGACTATCTTTAGACTATTTTATTTTCTCTCTTTTAAGCGCCATATTTCGGACATTTCCATTCTATTTTCTTCAGCAGTTTATTTGGAACCCATTTTCTACGAAATCGTCAATTGTTTGATCTTCTCTTGGAAGTATTATTTTATTTGTTGAAAATGAAAGCTTTCCTTCTACTGTTGGTCTGTCGTATGCCTGGATCTAAGTGTTCTGGCAGAAGCCATTCTAGTCCTCTCATCCTGCAGTGATTGTAGTTGTTTTCATCTGTTGTGCTATATACGTCGCATATGTTGTCCGCTTCAACTGCACTACACAGCAACTGATACAATATTGCTCACGTTGCCTGCCATTCATAATACTGGAATGTGTGCCAGTGAAATTGCAATTGAATTACTGTAGTTTTCAGAGACTATGAGAAATTGAATGGATGACAGTAGGGTGTCAGAAATGTAATACCTACTGCTACTGAAGTACATGGAAACTGGGCTATAGCTGCTGGGATGAAGAAAGACATCTCACTTGTAATGCTTTCATTACTGGAAGTAGAGGAATGGTGAGTTCCTGCTACTTTGCAGAATAATTGTGTGAAGTATATGAGAAAAGAAAAGTTGTTTCTTTTTCAATAATAGAATGTAAGGGAATACAAAACATAAAAAACACATAGGAACATAATTTTTTATCTAAAATATTGTATAAACCTCGTTGTTATTTAAACTTATCACCTATATTCCAAAAAACATATGTACGTTACTAATGAAACTTTACCAGGTATCATGTGTGATACAAACGTATTTTTTCACTTTTGCATCCAAAATATTATTCCAGAAAGGTCGTGTTATTTAAACTGCAAAACAGAAACTGAATAAATAGATAGATACACAAATGTAAATGTGATAAGGGGGGGGGGGGGGGGGGGGTAATTACATCAGCAATATTGTCAACAGCAACAATATTTGGAGTACAAATGAACCAATCCTTTTTATAGAATACAGGAACTTCATCTATTACAGTATTATAGTATCGTACAATATTTATATTCTTTAACCTGTAATATAATCAAATCATCCTAGTCATTTCTACAACTTAGCAAACCATAAAAAAAGATAGAGACAAAAAGGTCATTTGCTTCTCTGCATAAGCTGGTCGCAGGGTTTTGCATGGTTTCATTTTAGTCGAGTTATTAATTGTTTCTACTTTGGGCACAAGGCCAGCAATTACTCAGTACATTACTGGTACTTTATTTTATCGACCCCGTAAGGATGAAAGGCAAAGTTAACCTCGGCGGGATTTGAACTCAGACCGTAAAGAGACGTAACTATGCTGGAAAGCATGGTGTCCGACTCTCTACTGATACTGCCAATCCACCGCCCAGTCGAGTTATTAATGTGCATGCGTAAGCTTAAGACGGAAACAATTCCAATAACATTAAGAATATATATAAGTTAGACAAGGCCTGGACCAATACTGACCGAAACCTATCAAAGTTATCAAAGTTATATATATATATATATATATATATATATATATATATATATATATATATATATATATATATATATATATTAAAGAGTTAAACAAGATTCAATGAGTACATCAAAGAATGAGTTTTACAGTAGATTGGAAGCACTCTACAGTAAATAAAAATTTTTTCCAGAATTATTAATATTAAATTCAAATATTAATAAAATAGATGTTCTTGTGATCAATTAAATTTTATTATACATATTTCAGAGGTACAACAGTACGTCCTCATCAGATAAAATAAAATGATACATGATATACCCTGATATATTAGATGGTTAAGATTTAATCAAGGTAGTGATTAAATCTTAACCATCTAACATCTCAGGGTATGTCATGTATCATTTTATTTTATCTGATGAGGACGTACAGTTGTACCTCTGAAATATGTATAATAAAATTTAATTGATCACAAGAACATCTATTTTATTAATATCTGAATTTAATATATATATATATATATATATATATATATATATATATATATATATATATATATATATTATGTATAGTTTCAGAAGATCCCGTTAAGAGTGAAAGCAACAATTCTTTGCTTAAACTTTAATCTGTTATTTTAATAAATATTTGCTCTATGGTTTTATATATATTTATATATATTATCCTTATTGAGCCCTCTTCGGATTTTAGTGTTCACATGTATTACTATTATATATATATATATATATATATATATATATATATATATATATATGTGTGTGTGTGTGTGTGTGTGTGTGTGTGTGTGTGTGTGTGTGTGTGTGTGTGTGTGTGTGTGTGTATATATATATATATATAGAAGGTGACTAATATTGTAGAACAATAAAACTATGCATATATCAGATAAGTACCACTCAACAGTTGGTAGAACTGGGGTATATATAATAAAGATGAAATAAAGAAGGTTATAAGAGTTCCATATATTTTATTATACGTATTTCGAATACAAAATCCTACAAGACCTTTCACAAAATATATAGCTGATGTACTATAACATATTCCATGAGTCACTGTTATCCTTACACATCTTTCAGTATATTCTACAATGTATTATTTTGGTTTTCTCATTATATATTAAGCTTTTGATCTTCTTTTCTATAGCCTTAGATTTTCGCTCAAAGCTTCGTAGATTTTGTAAACAAAAGATTACGTCATATTATAATAGACTTTCTCTACGTTTTTTCTGCGTTTATAAATCCTTCTAGCAATTTCTTTATTTACTTGATGATATAAAATAAAAATTAAATAGTATACCCCACATATATATTTTTTTTACTAGAAATTATTGACTTTGACATAGATAGACTATTTTTATTTTATTTTATAAAAATCTTTTTATATTTATTTTATTAATACATGTTTACACTTCTTAAACCAATTTTTAGTATTTAAACACCAATATAAAATAATATACCCAGTTTCAATATTTAGACCTCTAATATTTGAATACCTTCTATAATATTCGCACATACACCTCATCAATTTACTTTTTAACCGTTATTTACAGCTGGTTTCAATTTGACAGCGTTCTTGATCAAAAGTCTCTCTCTCCCTCTCTTCTTCTTCTTCTTCTTCTTCTTCTTATTATTATTCTTCTTCCTCTACTTCTTCTTCTTCTTCTTCTTCTTCTTCTTCTTCTTCTTCTTCTTCTTCTTCTTGTTCCTTATTATTTCTTTCTTTTCTTTCTTGTTTCCTTTTTTCACTTCTTCTTTCCTTTTCTTCTATTTTCCTATCTATTTCTTACTATTGTATTAAGACATATATTTCTGTCATATGTAGACTTAGCACTTTCCTATAAACAAGTGCTATTATGTCTCATATCATTGTACCTTATTTTTTATCTGAGGAGAACACAACATCTGTCCCAGAATGATTTTGTATTCGAAATACGTATAATAAAATATATGGAACTCTTATAACCATCTTTATTTCATCTTTAGTCTTCAAATTTATTATTATTACTATATATATATATATATATATATATATATATATATATATATATATATATATATATACAATATGTTGAAACATATTGGTGAGAAAAACCATCTGGTGAGAAAAACCACAGACCCTCCATCTCAACTCTACTTTTGAAAAGCAGAAGAACTGCGAAACCGGTAAAGGAACCAAATAAATATATATATTTTTTTTTTAAATAAGACTCCAGTTACATTTTCGATTTCATCTTTTTTTCTTTATACTTTCACTCGTGTAGGACACCTCGGTTATTTTTCATTTTGTAAAAAAAAACCTCACTTTCTAATATATATATATATAATATATATATAATATATATATATATATATTATATATAGTAATAATAATAAATTTGAAGACTAAAATCCAAAGAGGGCTCGATAAGGGTAAATATATATCAAATATATAAGAACCGTAGAGCAAATATTTATTAAAATAACAGATTAAAGTTTAAGCAAAGAATCGCTGCTTTCACCCTTAACGGGATCTTCTGAAACTAACAAAGTCAATCTGTAAACGCAGAAGTGGATATTTCAAAAACCGTTGCAACCGGAGGAAGAAAGGAAGACGATAATTTGGTTCGTGGAAACGTTCCCTAGCAAAGAATGGGTCTTCCTCCGGTTGCAACGTTTTTTGAAATATCCACTTCTGCATTTACAGATTGACTTTGTTAGTTTCAGAAGATCCCGTTAAGGGTGAAAGCAGAGATTCTTTGCTTAAATTTGCTTCTACCAAAGACTTCAATCGATTATCATAAAGGGCAAAAAGACGTCCGCTACTTCCCTTATTTTTAAAAGGTAATCCACCACGCCCCCATAACTTAATTGGTGTTTCTAGCCGTCTGTGAGGCACCGAAGTCGAGTTAAACTTATAGAAATAAATTTGTTGAAAATCATGTTTTGACATCTACAATTTAAAGATATGAAAATTGACACAAACGGAATGTATATTATATATAGATGGCGTAGAAAGAGAGAGTATAGAAGAAGCTCTAACATTTTGCATTCATAACATTACACACTTTGCTCTTTATTCTAAAAATATGTTGAAACAAATAAAAACATAAAACCTGCATTAATTTCTGAACTGTGTGTAAGTATGTGTATGTGTCTGCCTGTATGTGTGTGTCTGTGTCTGTGTGTGTCTGTGAGTGTGTGTGTGTGCGCGAGTGTAGATATTTGTCTAGGATTGCAATCTCAATACTTTTCCACATATCAAATAATATGAACTGGGATAACACAAAACTAGAAAAGTTATTTATGAAACCTCAAGCGGTTATTCCGTTCAAAACCTTACAGTTGTTTCTCATTTCAAATATTACCTTATTTAACTGTGTTGCATATATTTAGGGATCTACTTCATTGTTCTTTTGTCTAAGAACAGCGATTCGAAACCTTTGAGTTAAACTTTAGCAGAAAATCATTTCTGGGTTGAATGTCAGAGAATAAGCAATTATTTGCTAAGCGAGTCTCTCTCTCTCTCTCTCTCTCTCTCTCTCTCTCTCTCTCTCTCTCTCTCTGTGTGTGTATTTACACACTCACGTTTCTAGGTGTATGTGTCTGTGTTTGTGTGCGATCACTACAAGCAAGGATGTGATAAAACTGACAAAAATAAATTAACACAAATAAAACTCCCTCCAGTATCGGCTTCAAGCTAAAATGATTTTGAGAATTTGAGTGGTAAGCAAATGCAATAAATGTGCCTTCCATGTGAAATTAGTTCCATTCCCTCAGAGCGATTGCAATGTCTACCATGTACCGCTTCACATAATGCTCAATTTATCGTGTGATATACCCAAGATTGCTAGCATAGGTTTGATAATTATAAACATAAATTACATATGTAATTTAACAAGGAGCTGTGATTTAACGAAGTGAATGAAATTACTTGTCCCACTAGCTCCTTTTGAGTACCAACGGTAAGAAGGACTTCCCCTAGTCTGCCATGGATTACTAGCTCTATACGGATGTTTAGATTGATTAAATAAATAAATACATCAACTGCATCAACCGATAGATCGATTGTATCTCAGTGATGGGCATTTCCTATTCTTCCTGTCCAGAAAATAGGTCTCGATTGATAGTTGTTAGAATTTTCTGCGTTTCGATTCTTACATCTCATATATATATATATATATATATATATATATATATATATATATATATATATATATATATATATATATATATATATATATATATATATATATTTGTTTTGCAAGGTTTTTGATATGAAATCGTGTGTCGAAACAAATATTGTTATACTTGGGGAGGGTCATATTGTAATATTGCCAGAAATAATAACGGAACACACTCACTGCTTGGTTGGTTTTCGCTTCTGTATCTTTTATATCTCCATAGTTAATTAGCTGGCAATCAATGTTTATCATTGATTGACTAACGGTTAAAAATACAGATATAAATATATGCAGAGGTTATATTTAATTTGTTGGGATTCAACAAGCTTAAACATTTTTATAACTGATATAAAGCACTCAATAGATTAGTGGAGTAAATATACAATATATTAACAAATGGAAACTATATTTATAACACCATATTTATTTTATTATACATATTTCAAGGGCTACCAAGGAAAATTATGGTGCGCTTTCATCAGATAAAATACAATACAGATTTGTTTTATAAATAAATATTGACGTACCCTGAAAAAAAGACAACCTTAACGGTTGGAGCTTCCTGCATATAAATATATATTTATACTCTATCAAAGTTCTTTCGTCACACATCTGTAACATCATCAGTGGTACTATTATGTTTCCTCCCGTTGTATTGTAATGCCTACGAAAGAATGTGACGAAAGAAGTTTGATATACAATATATATTCATATCTGTATTTTTAACCGTTGGTCAATCAATGATAACCATTGATTGCCAAATAAATTAACTATTGAGATATAAAAGATACAGAAGCGAAACCAACCCAAACCAAACAATGAGTGTGTTCTATTATTATTTCTGGCAATGTTATAACAATATGACCCTCCCCAAATATAACAATATATATATATATATATATATTATGATATCATGTCAGGTTGCTACTGGTAACATATATCCCAGTAATACCTGTCACATGGTCGGATCGTTAGCAACTAAAGTGACAATCGCACAAAGATTTCTTGCTGAAGAGGGTGACTTTTGAACACCCTGTGGGATGAAAAACAAACCCGCCAAAGGATGCAGAAACTCGTGTGAGTCAACGGCCATTCAATAGTGTGTAAAGAAAAACCTGGTGGACAGAGCTCGTTAGCTTTGGTTAGCAATCGATCTAGGAGAATGAGCGTTCAAAGTTTGGATTAATAAGGCTCCTTAGTCACCCTGGTGACCACCTTTCATGTGGTCAACGGTTACATCGTTGTGAGGAGGCGGATGAACTGTGGCTCGATATCTAGCTTCTGAATAATGATCGAACGAGGTTTCGTGACCGCCCCATGTCATCTTTTTCCCGATGAGAATCATGGACATTCAGAATTATATAGAACAGTGGTGGTTCATGGTCCCCGACGTCAGCAATGAGGATTGGAAGAGACTATAGACCCTATACGAGGGAGTACTGAAAAGTTCCTGGCTTTGTGCAAAAGAAAATACAGGAGAATCAGTTAATTATGATTTTATTCAACATATCCCCTTCTCAGATTCACATACTTATTGCAGCGGTTTTTCAATTTTTTAAACCCTGTAAAAAGAACTCGGGAGGTTGCGCCTCCAACCAGGCCTCTGTAGCAGCGATCAAGCCAGGATCTTTTAGCCAAACCCCTCCCCCCTCGTATAAATGTGTGTGCGTGTGTGAATGCGCGTTAAGACTTTGCCGATATCGTTTTCAGAAAAAAAAAACATCTGTAAATGACTGGAATAGAATGAATAAAACGCGATATAATAATGTTAGATGAAAGAAATTAGCCCAGTTTTCTTCTTATTGAAAATTCAATCATGTTCCCTATATCTTTTGCTGTCGATGTTTCTTCGAAACTTATATATTCATATATATACTTTATTCACTTTTTTTACAGAAGTATATATTTTTTTTTTTTTCAAAATACATATAAATATATATCATTTTTTAACTGTGTTATATAATTAATCACATATTTGTATAAAATACAGATTAAGAATTACATTTTCTGTCACTGATTTCAATTTTTATACAGAATGTTATTAAACTTTCACTTTGGAATCAATTGTTTAAAATACAACATGTCATTCAGAAATACGACATGTCGTTCGGAAATATGACATGGCGTTCAGAAATACGACATGTCGTTCAGAAATACGACATAGTAATCATTTTGTTGATGTTCAGTTCAATACTACAATTTACAATTACTGCGTTTTAATTTTATTCCAAAGAAAACAATTCAATTCAATACAGTATAAAAAATACTTAAAGAGTAGTAAAATCTAATATGTGTAAAATATAAAAATAATATTGATTTTATCAGATCATGAATGTGTGAGTTCTTAGCAGTTCTGTTTTGTTGTTGTTGTTGTTATTATTATTATTGTTGTTGTTGTTATTGTCGTTGTTCTCTGTCTATTGTTATGGGTTGTTTTGTGGGTGGCGTTTTCTATTATTTGTGTTGGATATCTAATGGTTTGTCATTTACAAATGGAAGTGTCAATAATCATTTCAATAACAACACACTGACTATCGCAATTAATGGACTCTTATTTGAATACGAAGCAGATATTTATAGAGAAGAAGTATAATCGATCGAATCGATTTCACTCACTTATAAGTATTTTATTGACTGGCGCACACACACACACACACACACACACACAACCTACACGTGTAGGTACACAAACGCACACAAACGCACACATATACACGTACACACGCCCAAAAAGGAAAGAATGATGAAATAGACCGTGGTATGATTTTAAATTCCGAAAGAAGATGGATGAGATTGAGAGCATGTTGCAGTCAGGCTAATGTTACTCTAAATTACATTAATAATTGTTTCTGATTTAGGCAGGCGACCAGCAATTTTCAGAGAGGGGAAAGTCGATTAAATCAACCCGAGTGCGTGACTGCTACTTTATTTTACAGAAGACTTTCCTCAGACTGTCCTTATCGACGCTCAGAACAGCTCATACCTTCCGCTAACATAGAAATCTAAACTGAAAACAGATCTCCTCCAGAATGGGATGCTAAAACTCTGTCAAGAAAATCCCTTACATGATCAATACCAGTAAAAGCTGAGTCGAGAGGAAGTAGACAAGAAAAATTCACAAAACTGGTTCAGAAGTGCTGGCCTAAAAGCCAAAACTGAAACATTTTTTTATTGAAGCACAAGACTAAAGTAAATAATTGTTTCTACATTTGGCACAAGGCCAGCAATTACCCAGTGCATTACTGGTACTTTATTTTATCGACCCTGTAAGGATGAAAGGCAAAGTTAACCTCGACGGGATTTGAACTCAGACCGTAAAAGGACATAACTATGCTGGAAAGCATGGCGCCCGACCCTCTACTGATACTGCCAATCCAGCGCCCTGGATATATAAGACCAAAGTAAATAATGATTTCTGATCAACAATTTTGGGAGGGGGAAAAATTGATTAAATCTACCACAAAGCATTACTGGTACTTTATTTTATCAACGCCGTAAGGATAAAAGGTAACCTCGACGGGATTCGAAATCATAACGTAAAGGGTGGTAACTCTATGCCAGGAAGCATGTTGTGCGACGCTCTGCCGATATTGCCAATTTACCGCCCTAAACCAAAAGTAAATAATAAAGCAGAACACATTCAGTAACTGCAGATATTTAGGGGTGGCAATGAAGGAATTGACCATATTGTCGTTGGCTATCTAGTGTTAGCAAAAGACATGATGGAGTTGGGATTTATATAAAGTTGAGGTTCTGCCAACACTACGAAACAGTTGTGGTAGAGATATACAACAGTTGTGGTAGAGATATACAACAGTTGTGGTAGAGATATACAACAGTTGTAGTAGAGATTATTTCCATTATAAATGATTAGAAGATAAAGCATTATTAAAGTTTTATAAGCCTTTATGATTTATATTTTCAACAGTTGATGATGTACGTCTAAAAACCAGGCTTGGTTGCTTACTGTTTTTTCCTGACTTTATCCGAAGCCTGGAATGTAGACAAAGCTTTATGAAGGCAATTTGAGAATAATTCACTTTTTTTGTTAATTAAGTTTTCATAATTATTAATTATCAATAGGGTCTCCATTGTACAGAGGGCGCAGTTACTTTAATAATGCTTTATCTTCTAATCATTTATAATGGAAATAGTGTTTGAATGAGAGACACTTGTTTAATAACTTGTAGGCAGGTTGGATACACATAACCTATGGCTTTGGGGATACTTTTAACTTTGATTCAGATCTCTATTTTTCTATCTCTGTTTTAAATATATAGTTTAGATATCTAATCTGTAAATTTTACTGACTTTAATTTGAACTGTGGATCATTCATGCGTTTACATTTATATATATATTTATGTATTATATATATATATATATGTATTTTACTCATTTAGGGATGGTTTTTGAGGACTCAGAAAGTTGGCTTTGTTTTTTATATTTTATGTATTTTTAGCAAACAATATTAGCAGACAAATATTGGTTTATATCTCCACTAAACTGGAGGTAAGACTACTAACAGTGTTTTTAATCGATATGTTTTATTGGATATATACCGTCTTATTAATATCTAGTATATCAATGTATAGTTTGTGCAAATATCTTTATTTAGTGTAATAACATAATAGTAGTTACACATGTATGAAACTACTAACAAAGATTATAATCGTTATTCTTTATTAAATGTATACCGTCTCATTAATACTTAGTATATCTCTATATATAGTTTGTGCAAATATGTTTATACTGTATAATAACATAATCATAATTATAGTTCGGTATGACTCTATATATAGTTTGTGCAAATATATTTATATTGTATAATAACATAATCATAATTAGAGTTCGGTCTTCTCTAGAAGGTAGAACTAATGTAATGATTAAATATAATATATGAACAAATAATAATTTATAGTCCTGATATTATGATCAATACACACACATATATATATATATATATATATATATATATATATATATATAGCTGAAAACTCTGACTTCTTTAGGTTTAATTATTATACTTTAGGCACTATAACTATTTAACAATAAATTCCTTGATAGTTATAACTGTAAATACTTCATAAATTATATTATGGAAAATGTTGTCAATGTTACAAGTAATTTTGTTAAAGATTACCTTTGTGAGAATATTGGACAGTATATATTTTTCTTTCGCGGGCCTCGTAAATCCTTTAAATTTGTTTTCATAAAACTTTGAATTTTAGAAATTTAACACAATTATAAAATTAATACAAATAACCATCAACTTTTAAAACCTAAAATTTTGATTCTTTACCCTAAAATAACATAAATTAAATATTTTGAAATTTAACCGCCAAAGCTATATATGTTTATATGTGTCTGAAGAAAATTTGAGCATAAATGACTCCGCTTTATCTCTCTCTCTCTTTAATTATCTATCAGTTGTCTTCTCAAACTAAATACTAAATAAATTATAACTCCAGATACGTCTTCCTCTATAGTTCTATAGTAGTATTTCAGATTTTAAAAACTCTATAACTGTTGCATTAAGGCAATGTTTTTCTTACTCACACTCTCTCTATTGATTCTATTACGTTTTCGCATGTTCTCAATATTAGGGTATAAATATTGAGTTTTCTCATAAGTTAATCACTACCTTGATTAAATCTTAACCATCTAACATGTCAGGGTATGTCATGTATCATTTTATTTTATCTGATGAGGACGTACTGTTGAACTTGATTCAGTACCTCTGAAATATGTATAATAAAATTTAATTGATCACAAGAATATCTAGTTTGTTAATATTTGAATTAATATATATATATATATATATATATATACATATCCATATCTATATATATATATATCTATATCCATATATATATAGAGATATAGATATATATATACATACATACACACACATATACACTCACACACACACACATACACTCACACACACACACATTTATATCTATACACATATACATAAATATACGTATACATACATACACATATATATACATACATATATATACATACATAAATATACATACACACACATATATACATATATATATATATACAAATATATACATACACAGACACACACACATATATATATATATATATATATATGTGTGTGTGTATATATATATATATATATACACACAATCATTATCAGTATTTTATCCCTAATGAAAGAAATATTAGTTTCGAATGAATGCCTATACACTATCTTTTCGTAGCATCTTCTGATCACAACAAATCACTCAAGCTAATTTCATCTGTTAATGATGTTTATCGGGAAGATATATATTTTTTTCATAAAGTTACTGTTATTCTCTTTAACTTACTTGTGTGAAATTAATTAGCGTTAATATTTATATTTTTGAAGAGTATGTTAAGTTGCGACAAGCTACCTTATACTATATATTTGTCTTTTTGTGTTCGACACTAGAATTACGCCGAGGTGGATTATGACTTTCATCATTCGGGGTTGATAGTATAAAGTACTAATCAGGTATGAGATGAAATCGATATAATCGAATGTCCCTTCTCGTAAACTAGTTAGCCGTGTTCTGTTTGTTAGAAATTAATTGATATAAACAATGCACGAAGCCGAATAATAAGAATATTTATAGAGAAAATTCACATTTTTTGTCTGTAGTTTTCTTTCTCTGTTGGTGTTGACCTTAGCTGTGTCACTATCAATAGTGGATGTATCAGGGAAGAATCAGTTCGTTCTGTTTATATATATATATGTGTGTGTGTGTGTGTGTGTGTGTGTGTGTGTGTGTGTGTGTGTGTGTGTGTGTGTGTGTGTGTGTGTGTGTGTGTGTGTGTGGTATTAAAAAAAAGTGGTCAAGCATAGAAATGCTATAAAGATAGCCTATAAAATAAGGTGAAAACCCTATTTTATACGCTATGAAGAATATTTGAGGAATATACTTTTATTCTACCTAACCAGTAACATAAAACTCGAAGTAAGTTCCTGGTTATTTGAAGCTGCATCGAGGTTTCAATCTTAATTGAAGATCATTCATTTCATTTAGACTGATCCTAGCTTTGAGAAAGTCATTCATATTATCATCTCTTCCCATTTGCCAGCTTCCTATAATATGCATTTTCTTGTGTAATATCGTGGACAACTAATCTCGATTCTAGGTTAATGTCAATTGTTTTCACTAATACAGTTAAAGAACACTATTAACGTATATATATATATATATATATATATATATATATATATATATAGAGAGAGAGAGAGAGAGAGAGAGAGAGAGAGAGAGAGAGAGAGAGAATCATTAGAACATCTGACTGATAAAATGACAAGTCAGTCAATCATATTGGTGGCCTCCCCACCGCCCCGGCGGACAGAATGGAGAAGGCGTTTCCCCGGAGGACGCCAAGGGAGATGCACTGGAAAAGCCATTCCAGCTCGCGAGGCTCACACCTGCGGCTGGCCAGCTCAGCGCCTATGGTGGTGAATAGGGAGGTAGCCCTAGGGCCGAGGATACCAGAAGTCTCCACTGCCAAGGGTACAACCGCAAACCTGTCGGAGAATGGTTAACCATTACAATAAAGCAGGTAAGTCGTGATTTATCTTCTTCCCTGTAATGTTATATGGTTATTTTCTCTGTTTCTATTTTGTGACAGAGTCAATTTTGGAAAATAGAGTAGAGATATATCCAAGACGTGGTCACTATTGTTTATTACAATAGTTACTCCACTGCATCTGGCACTGCTAATGTCGGTAAAGAAGTTACAAACTCTGCTCAAGTTTCTTATAGAACTAATAGGCTTTGTTGTGCTTATTCTTTTGCTGCAAGTAATATACTCTACATGTCTGGGTATTTCAGGATAATTTTACAATGTCACACTAGTTTAAGTATACGTCGTAGTATATTTTAGTATAAGTTCTAATATAACATCTAGATAACAACTCTGTCTGACGAACGATCCAGACGTATATTATTATCGTCTGTGATCCAGAAACCTTTGGTAATGGAGTAGTTATATTTTGTGGTGTTCACTTTCCAATTAAATAGCTCTGTTCTATACATGAGCACTCCTTTTTCCCTTGTTTTTCCTTTGGAATTATGTAACGCATAAGTTCTAGTATATTCGACATTTCTATACTTCAGTGAAATAGATTATAGTTTATTCTATTAATTACACCTCTCCAACGCTCTCTTTCTTTCTCAGGACCTCTCTCGTTGATAAATGGAAAACTTGTAGTTTGTTTCGTGTAGGTGACTGTCCAACCTTTTCCGTCTACATTGCTAATTTACCCGGCTAATTCCTAGTTCCACATATTCCACTATTTTAATGTTAATATACGAATTCTGACAGTTATTTACGACAAAATCAAACAAATTTCAAATATTTAAACTTGTCCAATTTCCTGATAATTTTATCGATCTATTGTTATGTTTTCTATTATTGTTGTTTTTATTATAGTGTATTTTATTATATAAGCTAATGTCTGCATCTATTATACTGGCCAATACTTCAGCATCTAGGTTTTAAATTCCAGCGCCCACTTTATCTACCATCTCTATGTGAACGATTAAATTAGTAGCAATTCCGAACTCCGTTAGTCGATTAGATCAACAAACACTCTTTATAACAAAGATTGGTGTAATTCCAGATAATATATGACTCTGTTATTTGATGTGAATTAGCTCAAAGTTAGCCTAGATTAAATAGACCTTTGATCAGAGATCTATATATCCTATCTTGTTTCAAGCTAGTGTCCATCAACTACATCTAAATTACAATAATTTAAGGAGCTCGGGACTGCGTACGGTTTATAATTTTTCATCCCATTAGTAAAATAAGTTGGATTACTTTGAATAAATAATGAATGAATATTACATAATTTATCTACTAAATTTCGTGGTTGTTGATATTTTGTTTATTTAAAGATTCGCTTCTTTAAAATTACTGAAATGTCAACACTTCCGGTTGGCATCGCTTAAATAAACATACTAATTTTCTGTCACTAATTTTCTCCTAATGCAGTTTATATATAATATCGTCTTTTTTAATGTATCATGGATTACGTTACTGATTAAATAAGACAGTGTAACGCAGTCTTCGTTCAATTTCTATTTATTATATATTGTCAATTACGATGTTATTTGATGTATCATATCTACATGTATATATACCTGCGTATAATATCAATATACACACTACACATGCTAGCAGAAAACCACCCCAAGGGTGGTTTTTCTGCTAGTTATTTTAATAAATGATCATTTTTTTAAAAGCTTTATTGGATGCGATTTGAAAGAGATTTGTCTGCTATTTCTAACAGATAGAATGGCCATGTAGAGGCTCCGTCATTTACTACAGATGCATGGTTTGTTAATATAGGCGTGTAATTCTGTGCTAAAGTTTTCATTTTAGGCTTTTTTAGGGGAAGAAAAAGTGTTAGCAGCAAAAACTAAATATTTCAAAATGTGATTGAAATCTATCAATCTCTCTCTCTCTCTCTCTCTCTCTCTCTCTCTCTCTCTCTCTCTCTCTCTCTCTCTCTCTCTCTCTCTCTCTCTCTCTCTCTCTCTCTCTCTCTCTCTCTCTCTCTCTCTCTCACTGTCTTTATGTTTCTATATATACAAACAGACAGATACACATATATATGTATATATATATATATATGTGTGGGTGTGTGTGGGTGTGTGGGTGTGGGTGGGTGTGGATGTGTGTGTGTGTGTGTGTGTGTGTGTGTGTGTGTGTGTGTGTGTGTGTGTGTGTGTGTGTGTGTGTGTGTGTGTTGATTACACATAATATATATATGATATCACAACACATAATATATATATATGATATTACAACAGAGTGGAATATATGATTAAGGTAAGGTAGAGGAAAACTTGAATTTTTGTGTCCATACAAATTATATAGATTCGAGAATCTAGCAACATTTTTTTGATCATCTAAACTATATACTTCGCAGTCAGATACTGTGATCATTTCTTAGCTGCAACTATAATTCTTTGCAAATCTTCCAGTATTAGTATACGTATGTACGTATATATATATATATAAATGCATATATATATATATATGTATTTATATATATATATGCATTCGTATATATATATGTACATTCGTTCATATATATATATATATGCATCTATATATATATATTTATATGTGTGTGTGTGTGTGTGTGTGTGTGTGTGTGTGTGTGTGTGTGTGTGTGTGTGTGTGTGTGTGTGTGTGTGTGTGTGTGTGTGTGTGTGTGTCTATATATATGTGTGTGTATGAGTGTATATTTATATATAAGTGATATTGAATAAGAATTTCATGGAATATATCATTAAAGTTGAAATGTCTGGGTGTGCTATAATGTTAAATAGAATAACAGAAATATAGTGAATACAATTACAATATAAACAGCGACTAGTTTAGTTTGATCTCAATCTAACGTGTATTTAGCTCTTGAAGATATATATATATATATATATATATATATATATATATATATATATATATATATTGTCATGAAGATTTAATCTCTAATTATCGGCTACATTCACCCTGGATATTGTCTAGAACCTCTTATTTACAACTTCAGGAATGGCATCATTCTGTAATATTTAAAGATGTGTATTATCAACAATATTATTAGTTATGTGAAGCTTAAAGATTTTAAACATTTCGCAATAATTTCACATGATATTTCAGAAATAGATATTATATCTGTATATTGAGATTTCTTATATATATTTAAGGTCTTAAATTTAAGGTAATGATTAAATTCGTAATGGTATTGGGTTTTGAAGCAGCGATGAACACTTAATATACATGTAATGATTTAATAAGGGAATCTACTGGTAATTGTCGCCATTCCTTCTTCTAGCTTACATGTAACTTTTATGAGTTTGTTTCTGTTTTTTTTTTGTAACACAGTTGCCGCCAAATTTAACGTTACACTGTCGCCTCCAACTTTAACGTTACACCGTTACCGCCAACTTTAACGTTGTAATATTACCGCCAACTTTAACGTAATATTATCGCCAACTTTAACGTTGTGATATTACCGCCAACTTTAACGTAATATTACCGCCAACTTTAACGTTGTGATATACCGCCAACTTTAACGTTGTGATATTACCGCCAAATTTAACGTAATATTACCGCCAACTTTAACGTTGTAATATTTCCAACCCACAAATCGTCACTGTTAAACTCTTACAGTCAATATTTAAATATAATCTAAAAAAGAAACAAAATTCTGTTCTCGAAGAATATCTTTCGGGTCTAAGACTCAAACCTCTCTCTCTCTCAGGCGCGCGCGTGTGTGTGTGTGTGTGTGTGTGTGTGTGTGTGTGTGTGTGTGTGTGTGTGTGTGTGTGTATGTGTGTGTGTGTGTGTGTGTGTGTGTGTGTTAGACCTGTATCGGTTCCGACGATGAGTGTTCCAATTGTTCCAACTAAATCACCCGCTAATCAGCAGTGCTAACGTGTCATCACAATAATATCACTGTAGAGAAACTATGTTCAATCCATCAATAGTTATTCCTATCATGGCTGAAATATGGCCATTTAATGTCTTAAAGACAGCCTAGCAATGGAGCTACTCGAGCCTTACCATTTACACAAGGATAAATTTGGCTGTGGAAACGATTCTAGGGCGCTTCTTTCTCTTCATACATAACATTTTATTTTTTAAGGCTTAATTCGGTTTTGATGCTAGCACTATCTCATGAAAACAACACACTGCACATAGACTACACACTACACATAGACTATAGCCACATATAACACATTACTACCTGTAATACAGCCACATATAACACATTACTACCTGTACTACAGCCACATATAACATATTACTACCTGTACTACAGCCACATATAACACATTACTACCTGTAATACAGCTACATATAACACATTACTACCTGTAATACAGCCACATATAACACATTACTACCTGTACTACAGTCACATATAACACATTACTACCTGTACTACAGCCACATATAACACATTACTACCTGTAATACAGCTACATATAACACATTACTACCTGTAATACAGCTACATATAACACATTACTACCTGTAATACAGCTACATATAACACATTACTACCTGTACTACAGTCACATATAACACATTACTACCTGTACTATAGCCACATATAACATATTACTACCTGTACTACAGCCACATATAACACATTACTACCTGTAATACAGCTACATATAACATATTACTACCTGTAATACAGCTACATATAACACATTACTACCTGTACTACAGTCACATATAACACATTACTACCTGTACTATAGCCACATATAACATATTACTACCTGTACTACAGCCACATATAACACATTACTACCTGTACTACAGCCACATATAACACATTACTACCTGTACTACAGCCACATATAACATATTACTACCTGTACTACAGTCACATATAACACATTACTACCTGTACTACAGTCACATATAACACATTACTACCTGTACTACAGTCACATATAACACATTACTACCTGTACTACAGCTACATATAACACATTACTACCTGTACTACAGCCACATATAACATATTACTACCTGTAATACAGCTACATATAACATATTACTACCTGTACTACAGTCACATATAACACATTACTACCTGTACTACAGCTACATATAACACATTACTACCTGTACTACAGTCACATATAACACATTACTACCTGTACTACAGTCACATATAACACATTACTACCTGTACTACAGTCACATATAACACATTACTACCTGTACTACAGCTACATATAACACATTACTACCTGTACTACAGTCACATATAACACATTACTACCTGTAATACAGCCACATATAACACATTACTACCTGTAATACAGCATGGCCAGTGTCGTTCTCTACTAGATGGAGACTTGGTATATGTAGAACAATATATCTGCAGGTGACACCTGATTGTTCCACCGACTACATAAGGTGTGAGGAGTTCGATCAATGAGGGGTGATTGATGTCTTAACAATATCAACACACCGAAAGTCTATATATTCATAAAATGTGTATTACGAGGCTGCATCCTTCAATCTAGTCTGTTTCTGCTTCTGTATTCCTAGCATTCTTACTCCTGTTCATATACTCCCATTCACACATAGAAACAGTGTCATGGTCAGACGACGTGTTACTTCTCTCAATGTCCTTTACTTCAACTAGACGTCAAACTCATATGAACCTCGTTCCAAACAAATAGACTAATGTCAGTTCCTATCAAATCCACCATCTTTCTTCTTACTATCCGAAAACATTAAGAATTGTCAAATATTGCGCTCAAAACTATACAAATAAGGCGACCCACTGAAAACAAAAAAAATATTACATACTTCCTAAAAATGCTTTTACATAATTCTCATCATAAACAGAACTTATTAAAGAAATTTAGATTGGTGTACAAACATACTAAAAATCTCACATATACTAATGTGACCAACGCAATGAAACAATATATACCTCTTTACAGCGCCTTCAATTTCATAAATTGTGTCTGCCCCGTTTAGTATGGTACTTATCATTACAAGGTGCAGTCAGATCACATCCACGTCCATGTATACAATTTAATAAAAATATGATCCCTACAGATATAAGTTAAAAACATGGTCCCTATAGCTACAAGTTAAAAACATGGTCCCTTCAGTTACATGTTAAAAACATGGTCCCTGCAGCTACAAGTTAAAAACATGGTCACTGCAGCTACATGTTAAAAACATGGTCACTGCAGCTACATGTTAAAAACATGGTCCCTGTAGCTACATGTTAAAAACATGGTCCCTGCAGCTACATGTTAAAGACATGGTCCCTGCAGCTACATGTTCAATTATCATGAATCAGAATGGGGGACTACAACAGGCCGTATTACGACATTATTATAACACTATCATTAGAATATTATCCCACTCCGTATAGACAACACAGACAAAAGTAGCGTCAACATCACTAGTTTGAAACTAGTGTCCTGCGCAGGAGTAGTTCTTGCTATCTATTTATCTCTAGTCCATGCCGAGATATATAGTTGTGTAGGGCTAAAATACATGCAATTATTGTAATAGAAACATCCAGAATTCTATATCTTTACATTGTAACAAGTCATTTGAGAGTATACATACGTATTATAGATCTGTTGAGACAATTCTTGGTTAGAGTAGGCAGCAACCACACAGCAACCTCAACAAGGTGAATTGTTCAATTGGGAGTAATTTATAAATGTACAAAACAGAGCTGATAACGGGATATTAAAAACCCAACTATTTTCTTATTTACTCTATCAACTGGACATGGACATGTTTGCATTTTCTTAGAAATATGTATGGACGACATGGAGATAATTCTGGAAGACATTGAGAGTCAAAATATGACAAAGTTCAGTGCATGATTAGCCAATGTTTTGCCATTTTCTTCATTGTGGACATCATTTTCCAAATTTTCTGAAGATTAAAATAGAGTGTAGTGATGGTCATGTTTTGTCCAAAGACATTGGCAGTATAATTGAAGTCAAATTACGACAAATCATGTATGAAAACCGATTTATAATTTCCAAATACTGGCTGCTTGGTTCTACTAAATATTTCTATGCTGTGTATTGTTACATTATCCGTTATTTTCCATCCGATTCTTTCAGTTTGACAATAATACAAAGCAATAATTACGCAATACACTAAACAGCAAAATTGTTTCGTTAGTTATTTAATTATTGTAGTTACTGAAATGATTGTGCACATTATTTTCATAATAGTATGTCTATATGTTTAGTGTCAGCTTATCAATCATCTTATATGACTCTTATTTTTACAGTAGTTTTTACAGTAGTTTTTACAATAGTTTTTTACAGTAGTTTTTGCTGTAGCTTGATAAATAATTTATAAATCTGTAGTTATAATACGACCATTTGTATGCAATACGATTATATTTTCATTTATTTTGTAATAAATTCGCCATTTCCTGAAGTTCTAAATTTGATTATAAGGAAGTTAGCTCTCATTATCGGGAGAGCGTTGGACAGCAAGCCTTGTGGCATGTAGTTACGGCCCTTTACGTCTAAGTTCAAATCCCGCCGAGGCTAGCCTTGCTTTTTATCCTTACAAGGTCGATAAAATAAAGTACCAGCAATGCACTGGGGTCGATTTAATCGACTTTCCCCCCTCTCCCAAAATTGCTGGCCTTGTGCTTATAGTAGAAATCATTAATTGATCACAATCTCAACCATCACTACAACAAATAGCAGCAACAACAACAGCAACAACAACAACAACAACAACAGAAATAACAATTAATAAGAAATGTGACAAAGTACTTAAATCCTCCTCCATTACCAACAAAATCAATAATTGTTTCTACTTTTGGCACAAGGCAAACAAATTACCCAGTACATTACTGGTACTTTATTTTATCGACCCCCGTAAGGCAAAATTAACCTCGACGGGATTTGACCTCAGACCGTAAAGGGACGTAACTATGCTAGAAAGCATGTCGTCCGACCCTCTACATATGCTGCCAATTCATCAATTATTAACTACAGGAATGTTAATTAAAAAGAATGGGGTAAACGTCTTCTTCATTGATGAATATAATTGTGGGTAACCCCCCGTACCGCTACCGTCACTGATATCATCACAACATATGAAAGTAACAAAAGCAACAAGAACAACAAGAACAACAGCAACGACAGTAACAACAACAACCACATCATGTGGTAGACGTAGTAAGAGAGAGTCACATGTGGTAGACGTAATAAAAGAGAGTCACATCATGTGGTAGGCGTAGTAAGAGAGAGTCACAGTCACATCATGTAGTAGACGTAGTAAGAGAGCGTCACATCATGTGGTAGGCGTGGTAAGAGAGAGTAACAGTTACATCATGTGGTAGACGTAGTAAGAGAGCGTCACATCATGTGGTAGGCGTAGTAAGAGAGAATCACAGTCACATCATGTAGTAGACGTGGTAAGAGAGAGTAACAGTTACATCATGTGGTAGACGTAGTAACAGCAACAAGCACATCATGTGATAGACGTATTAAGAGAGAGTCACATCATGTTGTAGACGTAGTAAGAGAGGGTCACATCATGTGGTAAATGTAGTAAGAGAGAGTCACACAATGTGGTAGACGTAGTAAGAGAGAGTCACATCATGTGGTAGACGTAGTAAGAGAGCGTCACATCATGTGGTAGACGTAGTAAGAGAGCGTCACATCATGTGGTAGACGTAGTAAGAGAGCGTCACATTATGTGGTAGGCGTAGTAAGAGAGAGTCACAGTTACATCATGTGGTAGATGGGGTAACAGCAACAACCACATCATGTGGTAGACGTAGAAAGAGAGAGTCACATCATGTGGTAGACGTAGTAAGAGAGCGTCACATCATGTGGTAGACGTAATAAGAGAGAGTCACGTCATGTGGTAGACGTAGTAAGAGAGCGTCATATTATGTGGTAGGCATAGTAAGAGAGAGTCACAGTCACATCATGTGGTAGACGTAGTAAGAGAGAGTCACATTATGTGGTAGACGTAATAAGAGAGAGTCACATCATGTGGTAGACGTAATAAGAGAGAGTCACATCATGTGGTAGACGTAGTAAGAAAGAGTCACATCATGCGGTAGACGTAGTAAGAGAGAGTAACATCATGTGGTAGACGTAGTAAGAGAGCGTCATATCATGTGGTAGACGTAGTAAGAGAGCGTCACATCATGTGGTAGACGTAGTAAGATAGAGTCACATGATGTGGTACACGTAGTAAGAGAGAGTCACATCATGTGGTAGACGTAGTAAGAGAGCGTCACATCATGTGGTAGACGTAGTAAGAGAGAGTCACATCATGTAGTAGACATAGTAAGAGAGCGTCAGATTATGTGGTAGGCGTAGTAAGAGAGAGCCACAGTCACATCATGTGGTAGACGTAGTAAGAGAGAGTCACAGTTACATCATGTGGTAGACGTAGTAACAGCAACAACCACATCATGTGGTAAATGTAGTAAGAGAGAGTCACATAATGTGGTAGACGTAGTAAGAGAGAGTCACATGATGTGGTAGACGTAGTAAGAGAGAGTCACATGATGTGGTAGACGTAGTAAGAGAGAGTCACATCATGTGGTAGACGTAGTAAGAGAGAGTCACATCATGTGGTAGACGTAGTAAGAGAGAGAGTCACAGTTACATCATGTGGTAGACGTGGTAACAGCAACAACAACATCATGTGGTAGACGTAGTAAGAGAGGGTGACATCATGTGGTAAATGTAGTAAAAGAGTCACATCATGTGGTAGACGTAGTAAGAAATAGTCACATCATGTGGTAGACGTAATAAGAGAGAGTCACCTCATGTGCTAGACTACTAAGAGAGAGTCACATCATGTGGTAGACGTAGTAAGAGAGGGTCACATCATGTGGTAAATGTAGTAAGAGAGAGTCACATCATGTTGTAGACGTATTAAGAGATAGTCACATTATGTGGTAGACATAGTAAGAGACAGTCACATCATTGGTAGACGTAGTAAGAGAGAGTCACATCATGTGGTAGACGTAGTAAGAGAGCGTCACATCATGTGGTAGGTGTAGTAAGAGAGAGTCACAGTCACATCATGTGGTAGACGTAGTAAGAGAGAGTCACAGTTACATCATGTGGTAGACGTAGTAACAGCAACAACCACATCATGTGGTAGACGTAGTAATAGAGGGTCACATCATGTGGTAAATGCTGTAAGAGATAGTCACACAATGTGGTAGACGTAGTAAGAGTGAGTCACATTATGTGGTAGACGTAGTAAGAGAGTGTCACATCATGTGGGAGACGTAGTAAGAAAGAGTCACATGTGGTAGACGTAGTAAGAGAGCGTCACATCATGTGGTAGACGTAGTAAGAGAGCGTCACATCATGTGGTAGGCGTAGTAAGAGAGAGTCACAGTCACATAATGTGGTATACGTAGTAAGAGAGAGTGACAGTTACATCATGTGGTAAACGTAGTAACAGCAACAACCACATCATGTGGTAGACGTAGTAAGATAGAGTCACATCATGTGGTAGACGTAGTAAGAGAGAGTCACATCATGCGGTAAATGTAGTCAGAAAGAGTCACATCATGTGGTAGACGTAGTAAGAGAGAGAGTCACATTATGTGGTAGACGTAGTAAGAGAGAGTCACACCATGTAGTAGACGTAGTAAGAGAGCGTCACATCATGAGTTAGACGTAGTAAGAGAGAGTCACATCATGTGGTAGACGTAATTAAAGAGCGTCACATCATGTGGTAGGCGTAGTAAGAGAGAGTCATATCATGTGGTAGACGTAGTAAGAGAGAGTCGCATCATGTGGTAGACGTAGTAAGAGAGAGTCACATCATATGGTAGACGTCGTAAGAGAGCGTCACATCATGTGGTAGACGTGTTTGAAACAGTTGAAAATAGACACTTTTCTCTTTGGTCAAGCACTCATCTCCTGAAAAAAGAAGAGGGAAGTCCTACCTTCCAGCAAAGGTTTTGGGGGTGGATATAAATGGCGAGCATGACAGAACATTCTCTGAACCTGTTAAAACTGGGAGAAAATCTGTTTTATTGGGATATTTATTGAAACTGTAGCATTATTACATTAGGAACCATTGAGGTGTTTGTGCCTGAATAATGGGTTTCCTTTTAAGTAAACAACTACAAAAAGAAATGAATAAATATAGATAGATAGATATGTTTCTTTATTAGCCACAGGGGCACAAAAGAAGGGGACAAATACATACAATTACATACAATAAAAACTCGTAAAATACTATCACAAATGCAATTTAAAAATTAATCGATTTTCCTCAATAGAGGGAGACATTTCATATGGGTAACACATACCCCCGAAAAAATGTGCAACCCTCATCTCCAGGAGTACGAAAAGTTTGTACCCCTTTTCTCTCTTCCTCTTTTTCCTCAACCTACAGGCTGATATAGAGAGAAGGCCCATTCACTCGGGCCATTCTCGCCACTTTCACCCACCTTTCATAAAACTTGCTGGGGTACAGCACCTCTCTCTCCATCCTGATTCTTCTTCCAAAGTGGTATTTGAAAAAAAGAATCAGTAGTTGGCCGGAGAGAAAGGTGTCTGACCTCAGCCCTTTTAACCTCGTCCACCATACAACCTCTTTCGCCATAGCTATCACACAAAGGAAAACCATAGATAGATAGATATGTTTCTTTAATTATAGATAGATAGATAGATAGATAGATAGATGGATGGATGTGTACATAGATGGATGGATAGATAGATATACACTATGCATATTGTTACTAAAGGGCGGTGGATTGGCAGTATCGGTAGAGCGTCAGACATCATGCTTTGCAACATAGAGTTACGGCCCTTTATGGTCTGAGTTCAAATCCCACCGAGGTTAACTTTGCCTTTCATCCTTACGGGGTCGATAAAATAAAGTACCAGTAATGTACTGGGGTCGATTTAATCGACTTTCCCCTCCCCCAAATTACTGGCCTTGTGCCTATACTAGAAACAATTATTATTTAATGTTATTTTAATCAATTTTACTAACATCAAATATTTAAAGGGGACTAAATTAATCACTGACTCTTAGCTTATAATTAACAATCTCTTGCATTCGGCCCCATAATCTTTTCTTTTGCTCTTCCGTTATCTGCGCTAAACGATTTAATAGAAATCAACTGATTATTAAAATATGTAGAAAGTTATAAAAAATAAAAAATAATGAAGTAGCGAACAGAATGGATTTAATCAGGAAGAAATATTGTTGGCATTCATCTGCTTCGATAGAAATGAATAACTGAGCAGTTTGATGTTGATGGTAAAGCAACGTTCCATTAAATATTTTCACCAAAAAATACACATACATATATATAAACGATAATGCGTTGCATTTTTATTCAAATTTTTCATAAATTTCGGAAGCGTCCGGTAAAATATCTAGAGTGCGTTGTAAAGCTCATGATTAATTCATGAGATTTTATGACATCGTTAACTCTAGAAAATTTAAAGGGAAAAAAATGAAACGACTTAGTTCCCATATCCATCACAACTTAGCCATTACGGTACTCAACTTGTTAATTAAATGATTAGTTCTCAATTCCCATTCGTTAATGCCGCATTTTCTCCATGCTTATATTTTTAAGTAGTAATAGCTAATACAATGGAGTCAGTGTGTCGTGGCTAAGAGAAACTGGTGTTTCTATCAAAACAGTTGATCGTAGATGACCTCTGCTGGAAACTTATATCTCACTCATCTTTTGTAATAGTCTAAAAAAATAATTCCATCTATATATAGTTTCCATGCACAGTAAGTTTACAGTTAGGTTGACTAATTCAAACCTAAAACAGGTGAATTTCTTATGAACATATTGCAGCTCCAGTGATGTAATATTACCCGTACTCCTAGACATATACTAATCTATTTGCAGTATAATGTCTTCTCCAGGGATAATAACATTCAATCTGTTAGCCATCTTTTTAACGTCAAATGCAACGACTTTTTTATTTACCCTCTGTATTTTATCTGTTTATCTATTTTTACTGACTTCAGTCATTGAACTGTAGTAATGTCAAGACAGCTACAATAGTTTCAGTCATTTGACTGTAGTAATGTCAAGACAGCTACAATAGTTTCAGTCATTTGACTGTAGTAATTGTTTCTACTTTAGGCACAAGGCCAGCAATTACCAGTGCATTACTGGTACTTTATTTTATCGACCCCGTAAGGATGAAAGGCAAAGTCAACCTCGGCGGGATTTGAACTCAGATGGTAAAGGGACGTAACTATGCTGGAAAGCATGGCGTCCGACCCTCTACCGATACTGCCAATCCACCGCCCTTAGTCATTTGACTGTAGTAATGTCAAGGAACAGCTACAATAGTTTCAATCAGTTGACTGTAGTAATGTCATGGAACAGCTACAATAGTTTAAAATTAAATCAATACGAGTGATTTGTCTGGTACTTATTACATTTATATTGCAGGTGTAAATTGTGGCAACCCAGTCAGGTAAAACTACACTCAAAGTATTTTCGTTCGATGCACCGATTTAACATTTCATGCGGCGTCCTTTTCTACAAAACACCATACCAAATATGATTGTCTAGCAAGACCTCTGCAGAGTGAAGCTCTGAATTTATAAATATTTATCTGAATTAAGTTGTTTAAACGATATTGAAACTTTCTGGCTATCATTCAAACGTTTCGAATATTTTTAAGGTTCGTTTCATCCGTCGACTATTTCTAGCGTGCAGTTTTCGTCGACTATTTCTAGCGTGCAGTTTTCGTCGACTATTTCTAATGTGCAGTTTTTATGCTTTAACCACAGTTGTGTGATTGCAATTTCAAGTTGAAATGTGTGTCGATTCAAACGTCTGTAAATGTTCCTTTAAAAATGTGTGAATGTGCTTCACTGTCAAATACGACAATATTTATTTACACCGGGGAGTTAGGCGAACTTCTGTTCATGTCAAATTTGTTACGCGAATTCCACCTCCCGTTGAAAGCTATTTTCAAATCACTTACGCTGCTAATATGTTTGGAATAATCATTCTCGACATAACTTCCAATTTTGATCTCCTCCTAAAATCTGAGACCTTCATACTAAGTCAAGAAAATACAACTATATCTAGTGTAAAACGTTTCTTGGTAATATAAAACAAGTTTAATATGTTTTCTCCACAGCATTTTATTACATCCATAAAACATAGTTATAAGTATTATTGAATGTTTTCAATCATAGTTTGTACGTAAGCCATTCCCAACACTTTGATGTCTTCGTTTTTAATCTCGCTATCTATTATTAAGCTCTTAACTCCTCTTTCAAAATCTCAGCTTAAAGACAGTTTGTTTTTAAAGTGATTTTTAAAATATCATTTTCACCATATATATTAAAATAGTATTAAAACTGAAACAAGCGTTACTCAGACAGGGTAAATTTGATTGTGTTGTCATCATAAAACTTTGAGTGAACCACGAAAAAGCAAACATACGCATGCGCATGGATTATAATCAAAATGAAATCAATTGATTTGGCGTGTTTAAAATGTGTCTGATGTCTTATAGCAGAATAAACATTAGAAAGCTTACCAGTAAGTATATGTTTTCAGCCTTCTACGTAAATGCATAGATTCGTATATACACACTGAAATATATAAAACATATGTCTATGCATTCACACGTAAAGTTTTTGTGTGCATATGTATATATATATATATATATATATATATATATATATACATATATATGTATATATATATATATATATATATATATATATATATATATATATATATATATATATTCACATATATATATATATGTCATTATATGTGTATGTATATGTGCATGTACATGGATCTGTATATGCATACATATGTACATATATACATTATTATATACACACACATACATACACACACATACACAGAGATTTGGGAGATTTGCTTTCATATTTTACGAACATAAATGTGATTTAAACATTTTTATTATTTCATCTGAATACGTGTGTCAAGTTATATAACTACTCCATACGTGTTTGTCTGTGTATCTATGTGCGACCGTGTGTGTGGAAGTATGTGGGTGGGTGTGTGGACGAGTGTGTGTGTGTCTATGTGCATGTGTGTCTGTGTCTATTTGTGTGTGTGTGCGTCTGTGTCTGTGTGTGTCTGTGTATGTGTGTCTGCCTGTGTGTCTGTGTGTCTGTGTGTATGTGTGTCTGTGTCTGTTTGTGTGTCTGTGTGTCTGTGTGTGTGTGTATGTGTATCTGTCTGTGTGTCTGTCTGTGTGTGTCTGTATGTCCGTGTGTCTGTGTGTGTGTCTGTATGTCTGTGTGTCTGTATGTCTGTGTGTCTGTGTGTCTGTCTGTGTGTGTCTGTATGTCCGTGTGTCTGTGTGTGTGTCTGTATGTCTGTGTGTCTGTGTGTCTGTTTGTGTGTCTGTCTGTGTGTCTGTCTGTGTGTGTGTATGTGTGTGTGTGTCTGTGTGTGTCTGTGTGTCTGTGTGTCTGCCTGTGTGTTTGTCTCTCTGTGTGTGTGTGTGTGTGTATGTGTGTCTGTGTGTATGTGTGTCTGTCTGTGTGTGTGTGTGTGTGTGTCTGTCTGTGTGTGTCTGTCTGTATGTGTCTGTATGTCTGTGTGTCTGTGTGTCTGTCTGTGTGTCTGTGTGTGTGTCTGTCTGTGTGTGTGTGTGTGTGTGTGTGTGTGTGTGTCTGTGTGTGTCTGTGTGTCTGTGTGCCTGTGTGTTTGTCTGTGTGTGTGTGTCTGTGTGTGTCTGTGTATGTGTGTGTCTGTGTTTCTGTGTGTCTGTGTGTCTGTCTGTATGTGTGTCTGTTTTGTGTGTGTGTGTGTCTCTGTGTGTATGTGTGTCTGTGTGTCTGTCTATATGTGTGTCTGTCTGTGTGTGCGTATGTTTGTGTGTGTGTGTGTATGTGTGTCTGTGTGTCTGTCTATCTGTGTGTCTGTCTGTGTGTGCGTATGTTTGTGTGTGTGTCTGTCTGTGTGTGTGTATGTGTGTCTGTGTGTCTGTCTGTGTGTGCGTATGTTTGTGTGTGTGTCTGTCTGTGTGTGCGTATGTTTGTGTATGTGTGTCTGCGTGTATGTGTGTCTGTGTGTCTGTGGAAGATAGAAGGGGAACATTCAAAGTTCCTCCCCGTCTCTACAACAATTGTTCTTTATTTATGTTGCTCAATAGTTGTGTCTGTGTATCTCTGTGTGATGTTCCCATCATCCTCTCTGATATATCCCATCATCCTCTCTATGTGATGTTCCCATCATCCTCTCTGATATTTCCCATCATCCTCTCTGATATTTCCCATCATCCTCTCTATGTGATGTTCCCATCATCCTCTCTGATATTTCCCATCATCCTCTCTATGTGATGTTCCCATCATCCTCTCTGATATTTCCCATCATCCTCTCTATGTGATGTTCCCATCATCCTCTCTGATATTTCCCATCATCCTCTCTATTTGATGTTCCCATCATCCTCTCTGATATATCCCATCATCCTCTCTATCTGATGTTCCCATCATCCTCTCTGATATATCCCATCATCCTCTTTATGTGATGTTCCCATCATCCTCTCTGATATTTCCCATCATCCTCTCTATGTGATGTTCCCATCATCCTCTCTGATATTTCCCATCATCCTCTCTATGTGATGTTCCCATCATCCTCTCTGATATATCCCATCATCCTCTCTATCTGATGTTCCCATCATCCTCTCTGATATATCCCATCATCCTCTTTATGTGATGTTCCCATCATCCTCTCTGATATTTCCCATCATCCTCTCTATGTGATGTTCCCATCATCCTCTCTGATATTTCCCATCATCCTCTCTATGTGATGTTCCCATCATCCTCTCTGATATATCCCATCATCCTTTCTATGTGATGTTCCCATCATCCTCTCTGATATTTCCCATCATCCTCTCTATGTGATGTTCCCATCATCCTCTCTGATATATCCCATCATCCTCTGTATGTGATGTTCCCATCATCCTCTCTGATATTTCACATCATCCTCTCTATGTGATGTTCCCATCATCCTCTCTGATATATCCCATCATCCTCTCTATGTGATGTTCCCATCATCCTCTCTGATATTTCCCATCATCCTCTCTATGTGATGTTTCCATCATCTTCTCTGATATTTCCCATCATCCTCTCTATGTGATGTTCCCATCATCCTCTCTGATATTTCCCATCATCCTCTCTATGTGATGTTTCCATCATCTTCTCTGATATTTCCCATCATCCTCTCTATGTGATGTTCCCATCATCCTCTCTGATATTTCACATCATCCTCTCTATGTGATGTTCCCATCATCCTCTCTGATATTTCCCATCATCCTCTCTATGTGATGTTCCCATCATCCTCTCTGATATTTCCCATCATCCTCTCTATGTGATGTTCCCATCATCCTCTCTGATATATCCCATCATCCTCTCTATTTGATGTTCCCATCATCCTCTCTGATATTTCCCATCATCCTCTCTATGTGATGTTCCCATCATCCTCTCTGATATTTCACATCATCCTCTCTATGTGATGTTCCCATCATCCTCTCTGATATATCCCATCATCCTCTCTATGTGATGTTCCCATCATCCTCTCTGATATATCCCATCATCCTCTTTATGTGACGTTCCCATCATCCTCTCTGATATATCCCATCATCCTCTCTATGTGATGTTCCCATCATCCTCTCTGATATTTCCCATCATCCTCTCTATCTGATGTTCCCATCATCCTCTCTGATATATCCCATCATCCTCTGTATGTGATGTTCCCATCATCCTCTCTGATATTTCCCATCATCCTCTCTATGTGATGTTCCCATCATCCTCTCTGATATATCCCATCATCCTCTGTATGTGATGTTCCCATCATCCTCTCTGATATTTCACATCATCCTCTCTATGTGATGTTCCCATCATCCTCTCTGATATATCCCATCATCCTCTCTATGTGATGTTCCCATCATCCTCTCTGATATTTCCCATCATCCTCTCTATGTGATGTTTCCATCATCTTCTCTGATATTTCCCATCATCCTCTCTATGTGATGTTCCCATCATCCTCTCTGATATTTCACATCATCCTCTCTATGTGATGTTCCCATCATCCTCTCTGATATTTCCCATCATCCTCTCTATGTGATGTTCCCATCATCCTCTCTGATATTTCCCATCATCCTCTCTATGTGATGTTTCCATCATCTTCTCTGATATTTCCCATCATCCTCTCTATGTGATGTTCCCATCATCCTCTCTGATATTTCACATCATCCTCTCTATGTGATGTTCCCATCATCCTCTCTGATATTTCCCATCATCCTCTCTATGTGATGTTCCCATCATCCTCTCTGATATTTCCCATCATCCTCTCTATGTGATGTTCCCATCATCCTCTCTGATATATCCCATCATCCTCTCTATTTGATGTTCCCATCATCCTCTCTGATATTTCCCATCATCCTCTCTATGTGATGTTCCCATCATCCTCTCTGATATTTCACATCATCCTCTCTATGTGATGTTCCCATCATCCTCTCTGATATATCCCATCATCCTCTCTATGTGATGTTCCCATCATCCTCTCTGATATATCCCATCATCCTCTTTATGTGACGTTCCCATCATCCTCTCTGATATATCCCATCATCCTCTCTATGTGATGTTCCCATCATCCTCTCTGATATTTCCCATCATCCTCTCTATCTGATGTTCCCATCATCCTCTCTGATATATCCCATCATCCTCTGTATGTGATGTTCCCATCATCCTCTCTGATATTTCCCATCATCCTCTCTATGTGATGTTCCCATCATCCTCTCTGATATATCCCATCATCCTCTGTATGTGATGTTCCCATCATCCTCTCTGATATTTCACATCATCCTCTCTATGTGATGTTCCCATCATCCTCTCTGATATATCCCATCATCCTCTGTATGTGATGTTCCCATCATCCTCTCTGATATTTCCCATCATCCTCTCTATCTGATGTTCCCATCATCCTCTCTGATATATCCCATCATCCTCTGTATGTGATGTTCCCATCATCCTCTCTGATATTTCCCATCATCCTCTCTATGTGATGTTCCCATCATCCTCTCTGATATATCCCATCATCCTCTGTATGTGATGTTCCCATCATCCTCTCTGATATTTCCCATCATCCTCTCTATGTGATGTTCCCATCATCCTCTCTGATATATCCCATCATCCTCTGTATGTGATGTTCCCATCATCCTCTCTGATATTTCACATCATCCTCTCTATGTGATGTTCTCACCATCCTCTCTGTATAATATCTATCTGAAAAATATAATTATACAAGCAACATAATTCCTGTTTAATACTTCAGTGTATCTCTACATACCGCATTCCTAAACTTTCTTTTGTGTAAACTTCAACAAAGATTTAACACAACAATAAAATATTTGTAGATATGTTTATATATCTACATGTCATATATGTGTGTCTATAATGTATAAAATATACATTATAACTTATATTATATATTTTGAAAGATGCAGATTTGCTAATAAAGAAGTGCATTTAGAATCGAGTATATATATATATATACACACTCACTCGATTCTAAATTTCTAAATGCACTTCTTTATATATATATATATATATATATATAAACAATTAAGTTAAAACGAAACGAAATTTAATTTCGTTTCGTTATTTGTTTTTATATATATATATATATATATATATATATATATATATATATATATATATATATATATATATATATATGTGTCACTTTCGTAATGAAGGGATTAATGAAATCTATAATAACGTCCATACACACACAAACTTACACACTCACATACACAGAACCATGAGAATAAGTCACACGTACATATTATAAACTTCACATACATACACACGTTATAATGTATCATACACTCACACGTACTAACCCACTCTTCTCACAGAGATACGCCACACTAACCATACTTTCTACACACACACAAAATTACTTCAACACACAAACAATACACACATTCAAACTTACACACATACATGGTTATACACACACACTCACTATCTGTGTTACTTTACACATTTTCCCTTTAAAATCACACACATTTAAATTTATACATACACTCACACATAACTATACCAAAACACACACTCCACTTTGCTTTCCTACTCGTTACCAAGACGACCTAACGGCCATTTTGCAGGTATCGGCACTAGAATCTCTAGCCTCTCTTCTAATAAAACAATCTTTGACAGAGTGACCTCCTACTACAACACGGCGTTAGCTAACAGCGGCTTCTCGCAACCAATTACTTACTCCCTACTAACACCAATAACAATAAGCAGAGAAATCCTGCTAATAGAAAAACGTTAATACTAAAGTAGGTAAAAGAGTTTTAGCTCTCTTAGATAGACACTTCCCCATAAGTCATAAATACCGCTCCATCTTTAACAGACTGAGGGTGAAACACCTGCGCTAAGAATATTAAAGCCCACATTACCAACAACCCTAAGAGCAGAACCCCACCAGATGCTCTTGCCGAGGCCTGAAGCTTGTCCACTTCAACAACAATGTAACACGCCCGCTGTAATTTACGAAGCTGTGGTCACTTCTAACCGACCAAATTAACAACAAAAGGTCAAATCCTATGTAGGTTTGGCGGAGGGCCGGTTTAAAAAACGCTTCCTGAATCATCTGTCGACATTCAGACACCCGAACAAACGATCATCCACGAAGCTTGCGAGCCACGTATGGTCCCTCAAGGACTCAGGCGTGGATTACTCCATGCAATGGAAAGTCATTACTAAGTCTAAGCCATACGGAAATGGGAATCCGTCTTGTTGGCTGTGCATTGAAGAAAGAATCAATATCCTGAGATAGTTGCGTAATAGCGCTTGTCTAAATTCAAGGAATGAGCTTTTTTCGCGTTGTTCACACGTCTGGAAACACTTATTACGTAATTACAAAGCTCCAGACTGACTAACATGAATAATCTATAATATTCTGGACTGAATAACATGAATGATCTATTATTATTCTGAGCTTCCACAGTTACCTCCCAACCACCGATCTAACGCTATTACTATCCTTATAACTAATATTCTCTCTCACTTAAATATACTCACGTTTTTTCTCTTTCTTTCGTTTTTTCTCTTTTTCTCTTTCTTTCTCTCTCTTTTTTCTTTTTTTCTTTTTTCCGTATTCCAACGGCTTAATTTAAATATACTGTTATTTAAACCTTTCCGACACTAATTTGCATAATAAACCAACAATAAATCTAATAACTCCACTATCCAGGAGATTCCAACCAGAATGGTTGCATGTTTTCAGGGTATATCAATATTTATTTATAAAACTAACCTATATTATATTT